>VXAB01008181.1:384016-482825 GCA_013399175.1 Odontophorus gujanensis | reverse complement strand
CGGACTTGCGCTCAGCGTGTTAAACCTTGGGGGTTTTATAGCAGCGTCCGACTTGTGGCTGCTTCTCGGGCTTTCGGATGCGATGTTCAGGATGCTGACAAGTCTAAAACGTAACCTCTTTTTTTTTATCCTTTGGTTCGTTTGCTTTTGTTTTGAAAAAAAAAAATAAATAAATAAAATACCACCTCTCTGCTGCCGTCGGAAGGCTCAGGAGAACACGAGCACCTGAGGTCGTTTGCTCACCTTAAGGTGCGATGAGAACACGCTTTCTCCTATCAGGGGATGTCTGGCCCCGGCCTATCTGCCCGCTGCCCCGCATCCTGTCTGGGTGGCTGAAGCAGGAGTGTGCTCAGAAAGAGCCGTGCAGAGGAGCGCTGCTGTTGGCGAGGGCATGTCACACACTGTGACAGGTTTGTAGGCTGACACCGCTGCGTAGAGGAACAGAACAGCAGCCGTGCTGTGGAGCAGCCAACTCAAAGGTTGCAAGAATCAGGGCAGACTTCAAGCACCTAAAATACATCGCATAGCCCGAGGACCATAGCTACTTGTTCTCTGTCTGCACTTAAAAACAACTCATTATCTCTTTCCCTCATGAAGAATCTGATGTGGCGTTGTCACCCCCCCCTTTTGAAGCTGCAGTCAGGTTATTTAGGATGTGTGCATTTCCTCTTTCCTCGCCTGTTGTTCCCCCCCTCCCACCCCGGGATAAGTTTGCAGACAGTGAATCGAACTGAAATTGTGCCGTGTTTGTGCACAACTAAATGTGGGTTACAAACCTGTGAGCGACAAGTGTTATTTATAGGATTAAAAGTAAAGCCCCGCGCGGTTGTTGGAGGAGCCACAGCAGCACAGCTAAAGAAAACAGGGGCAGAAAGCTCAGCCACATTGTCTGCATTGTCTGATAAACAATGAGGACGCTAACACTAATTGTTTCACCATGGATGGCTGGAGGAGGGAAGGAATATCTGACATGAAAAGATGAGAACCATTTTCCGGCATAGCAAGAAATGCAGCTTTTGATGTCATTGCGTTTCTTCTTTTCCACGGGAGATGTGGATGGCTGTGCTGTGGAGTTGTTCCACGTGAAAGGTAATTGAGAAGCTGTGGAAAGGCTCATTTTAGAGGAGAGAAGTTTGGTGTCTATGTAGGAGTGACCGCTTGTTTCTGTGCATCAGTTCTGCAGCAGCATGCCAACCCACTTGCCTCTGTCTGAGGCGTCAGTTACTGGCATGAGGGGAGCTGGTCCTGTTGCAGAGCCTGTAAAACTTCATCTGCAAGCAGAGAGAAAAGCTCTGAGTAGTATAGTGCCATCGTTACCCGCCTCTGCGGCTCACCAGCAGCATGACCGTGATATGAGTACAGCAGGACTTAGCCATGTCTGGGATGTGATTTCAGAGCCACACTGAGGTCTCTCTCCTGACCTCACTGCGAGATCTAAATCGCAGCCCGGCTATTTTTGCATTTCCTGCTGCTGTAGTTGAAGTGTATCTTTCCCATTCTGTTTTCTGGAGGCCCTGCACCTTCTGGTTGGGTGAATTAGCAGGAACGTGATCAAACCACAAGTGCACGGTTTCCCTCCTGACGGACGGAGCTTGTAACACAAGCAGTTTCCTCTGGCCCAGTGTTTGAACAGTGACTGGGAACAGCACATTTGCTTGTCACGGTGAGCGGTTTAGTTACTCGTGAAGCACAAATCATGTGAATGTTGCTGGGTGACACTTCCAAGAACTCGTTTTGACACACGGTGAATGTTTCTCTAAAATACGTATCAGTGTGTTCTGAGTGTTGGCTTCCTTCAGACTGATGGAACATGCAGAGTGGGTGAGAGGGAAGAGATTGTCTTGCCTGGATTAATACTATGTTTTTTTCCTCTGTGAAAAAGGAAGAGTGACTTTTGAAAGTCTCCACCAGTGTTTTAAGTCAAAGTCTGAATGTCTTTTTCTCTGTTCTTTGGAACTGGTTTTGAGGGGGGGACAAGGGAACGAGTGATTTACAGCTTTCTCAGTGCTAACTGTGAAAACAGACCAATTATATTGCTTGGTACGGCTGAGTGAGCACCCATGGATTTTGTAACAATGAATTATAAAGCTAGCGTTGCAGCATTGGTGTTAAATGTTGCATGTGATGGGGGCAGAATCAGATTTTGTCAAACTTACAGTCTGCGTCTAAACAGGTTGTAAACTTCTCCAACGGTGGCTGTCAGATCTGCTTCTGGCTGTAAGCTCTCTGCGAGCACTCGTGCTCCTAAGTGATTGATTTTGAAACGGGGGTTGCTGAAATAAGTAGAAAATAACACGTTCTAGAGAGCGTTCCTTCTTATGTTCATCCTGGGAGTGGGCAGCGCTGCTCTGTGGCCTTATCTGGACTAGGAAATGTCTTTCCCTTTTAGCACTGGTGCTAAAAGATGACAGAGGCTGTACAGAGCACAGCGCAGATCAGACATGGGTGTTTTCATCACCTTGTCCTCCAGTGCTGCCAGCAGCTGGGGACGTGCCTTGCTGCTGCAGCAGTCCTGCTTAACCCCCCCTCCTAGCAGCAGGAGCCTGCTCTTCACACCGATGCTCAAAGGCTGGATATTGACCTCCAGGCAGAGCTTAAGTCCAAATGAAAGATCCAGACCTGGTGTAACCCGACAGAAATGTCCCTCAGCTGCCTGAAATTCGAGTTCGAAGCTTTTAAGCATTGGTCCTCGGAAAATAGTAGGCTTGTGCTCAGGGCTGAAGCTCCAGTAATCCACATAATGTCATGTGGAGATTAAAAAACAGCTGAGACTCGAGCACTGAGCAGAAGCATCTCTAATTGCATGAAATTCAGTCCAGAAACCCCATTTCCGCAAGGTACCTGTTCCAGCAATCCATCATCTACCTTGCTCCATTTTGGAAATGTCTCTGACTCTGTTCTCAAGAGTTTTCTGTTTCTTTACAGCCTGCCTCACCGTGTCTTTGTTGGTAGCTTGATGTATATAATTTCTACCGCTTACAGTGGTACTTAAAAATGCAGAGGTCATTTCTTTCCCAAGCGTTCCTCTTTGGGCGAGCCCTGCTCATCCTCTGTGAGCTTCTCCTGGGCTGTTGAGGCCGGTGAGACTCCTCGGGGCTACATCCTCCCCACACCCAGCACTCTGTCCCACGACCCGAGCAGACCCCACCAGGTGGCGGCATTTTCTCAACGGTGGTGCCGGAGCTGCTGAGGATGCCCAAGGCTGCTCCAAGTGCACTGAGGATGGACGACGTCTTCCCTCCGCTTCCGACTTCCCCAGACCTTAGTGTTCACCTCCAGGAGCTCGGTTCAGAAGTCATCTGAAGGCTGCCTAACGAGGAGGAGGTGTAGGGAAAATGTGTTTGATGAGAGCAGCCAAACAGAAGCTGGTGATGCGTTGGAGGGGTGAGGCCATCTGATGGTTGAGGGGCAGCTGTTAAACCCTGCTCGGCTCTTCTCGAGGTGAGCTCAGGGGGCATAGCTGGGCTGTGTTCTGCATAATGCTGTGTGTGTGATTAGCTGCAGGAGGATCTTGGCTGTTGCAGAGGACGTCTTAAGTGGGATAAGCTGAAGGTGTGAATGAGAAGCTGCTGCCAAGGAAAGCTGTGAGTGAGCTTATAGCTTACGGAGCGTCTGCGTAGGCAGCCTTGTTGGGAAGTGGAGGAGGTGGGTGCTTGTGAGTGCTGCTTTTCCATCTCATCAATAGGCTTATTTTTAACTCACCTGGCAAGTTGTGCAGAAGTGGGAAGGTAAGCCTTGCTGAGATGGGAGTGCTGTTTGGTCTGTCATGGTATCTGAGCTTACGGTGGCCTTCGTGTACCTCTGTGATGTGTTGCTTACAGACATCAAATAACAGAGGCATTGAGGCTTTGTTACATCTTGTTAAGGTGATAAATGACAGTCGCTTCCAGTTGGTTGTCCGCTCTGAAAGACAGAATGCACTAAAAAAGCAAGGGTTTTGGTAAGTGTTTGCTGCAGGTTAATGATGCTAAGCATGCTTTGGGCAGAAGCACTGCCTGCCCTTGCCGACCAGCATCACAGAATCATTAAGATTCAACAAAACCTCAAAGATCCTCATATCCAAGCATCCAGCTATCACCACCATACCCACTAACCACGGCCCTGGAAGGGGGATGTCCTAGGATGTGACTGAATCACTCGTATGGATGTTCTCTTCATACCTGCCACGTGACAGCTCCTCCACTACCTCCTTTGTAATGTCTTATGCATTTGGGCTGTGACTTGGAGGGCAGCTGGGGGCTGCCTGTAGCCTGCTTTCTCCTTTGCTTTACTCCCACCTTTGCTACAGTGTTAGCCCTTGGATGTTCAAACTGTTTGCCCGTTGTCTTTTTTTAAGGAGCGCTGACGTTAAGTTGTGCATAAATGGTTCTGTGTCATTTTTTCACTCTTCTGTTTGGTGGGAGTTTTCAGCTGCCTGTGTTGTGCCAAATGTTGCCTAGGTTACTCATTTATTAAAAGTCACTTAAGTATTTGGAAGTATCAACAATGCTGGTGTGTGTGCTGGGGAAAATGAGGATGACATTATTTTAAAACACCGGCTTCCTGACTCCTGTATTTCGGCCGCACGATTTATCTCTGGCTGAACATTTTAATGTGGTGCTGTTTCCTATTTTTAAACAATAGGAAAAAAAAGGGGAAGATAACGGGAGCATAACTGTGACCCATTGGCTTATTATGAGATCATGGGTTCCTTTCGACTGATATTTATAGATTTAAAAAGGAAAAAAAGCTGAGATGTCAGCGTTTTCTGGCATGTACGCTTTCGTAGCCCCAAGGTCACCGAGTCAAGCTCTCATCTGAATTCTTTCAAAGTCCTCTGCAAAGACTTGTAGTGATCATGGAAGTAAGATTTGTATCTGCAAGGAAAGTAACCAAGGGAAGGGAAGAATTACTGCATTTTGGTTAGTAAACTTCTAACAGTCCTTTGTGTGTTTTGACCCCCCCCTTCATCTCAGAAAGCCATTATAGAAATGATCAGGAGAGAATAACGTTTGTTAATTCTCTTTAATGGGATTTCCAAAGGTCACAAAACTGTAGAAAGGCTCTTCTCCAAGAATCTGGATTATTTTTAATTATAAAGCAAGTTGGAGTAGTGCAAGTAATGAGCTCTTGGAGGCGGAGGGAGGTCTCTGCACTTAAGTAAATGTAAAACCACGTCCTGGATTTAGATTCCTTATTATCTAAAGGATTTTTTTTTTCTTTTTTTCCTACAGCTGGGAATGCCCCATTGAAAATTAGCTCTTATACTGCGAGCACTGGCAGGCACTCAGTTCAACACATTAATTCTGCAAACTGTGGGAAAACGACTCCCATTTCAGCAGATGTGCAGTGCGTCTGCTGCGGATTTGCATGAGAATGCATATGCTTCTCTGTTCGGTTCTGCCTTGATTAAAACTTACAGGCACCTTTTCCTTTCCTGTAGTGCCATGTCTGCATTCTTGGACATCAGTAGTTTAATTGAAAATGCCCCGTTTTCTTCTTTGTCGAGGTTGTTGATTGTATTTACACGGTGCTGTACAGTAGATGCACGTGGTGTTTTCCAGACTGTCTTTGGACATTGTAGTCTGGAATGGAGAAGAAAGGAAATAGTGAAGGTAGCAAATTTGTTTGGAAGGAGATGGAGAATGACACGGTGGAGTGTTCTGAGAGGGGACTGTGTGCCTGGAGACGTGCTTGTGAGGAAATTCAGAACTGGGAGCCAGTACTGCTGGGGGATGAGAAATATTTAGAGACTAAAAGTGATCCCCCATCGGTCAGACTTCTTTCTTTTCACAGTCCAAAGGATTTCTCTTCAGCCTGTTCCTTTTCCCAATGTGGTTGGCATGAAAATAAGCATAGAAAGCGATACTGTGGCATCCGTTCTGGAAGCTTGCTGTACTCTGGGTAGCAGTTTGGGCACGGAGCTGGGAGACTGGGGCCTGGAAAAGAAGGTGACAACTCATATTGTGGTGTGAAGTTTCTGACGAGGAGAAACTAATTAGGAAGCCGTGTTTTGCATAGGCTTCCACATCAAATGCTGGATGCCCACTGCTAGGATCCAGGCTCTGGGAGAAGAGGCTTTGTGTCAGGGTTGCTTGTAGGGGTTTTTTGGCATGAAGGAACAAAAGACAACAGAGCAGAAATCAAGGGGAAGCTTAATGCTGGAGGAATGAGGCTCTGGAAGGGCACTGCCCTGTCTCTCCTGCTGCTGGTAGTGTGATGGCAGTCCAGTTGCCAGTGGAGCACTTTGGGGACTGGCAAGCATTGGAGGAAGCAATAAGTTGGCATTGCCTATGTTGTATGGGAGCTGTTGAATCACAGCCTGAACCACTGATGGATCACCAGAGGTGAGCACTGAGTCAGCTGCAGGAGCACAGGTGAAGGCAATGAACCTGTGTGAGCAGAAGGGGTGGAGTCTGGCTGCACCTCTCCCAGACCCCATTTAAGGGCTGACCACCGCTGGGGAAGGATCTCTTGTTGGAGAGTCCTAGGTGAGCCTTGACCATCTGTAAAAGGTGAGCCTCTCTTTATTTTCCAGTTAAGCCAGATAAGCCAAGCAAAATATACCATCCACTTCATTATTTTCTGTGAATACTTTTCTTTTGGGTTATTCAACCTACGTTGCATGCAATTGCCTGACCTTGCTGGCTGTGAGGTACTCAGTGACTACATAGCAGTGCCTCCGTATTTTTCTTACGAAATATTTTTCCTATGAAGAAATGTGGCCTGTCCAGCCCCCTTTGTCACCAAAGGTTTGGAGGAAATGCAGTTGGAGCCAATGCTTCTGGAGCACTTGCTTCTTTCAGTGGTAGCTGTGTGGCAGAGATCTGAAAGATGACTTGCTTCCTTTGGATTCTTATTGCTGGAGTCAGTGGATTGACTTGTGATAAGCAGAGGTAATTCACACCTTAATTAAGCTGACTCTTTAGTGCACAAGTGCTGTCTCAGCAAGCTTGGGTGCAGATGCTGCACTTGTCAGTGCAACGTGTAGGAACAGGGGTTTCCCATCGTCGGACAATGGCTGGGGAGGCTGAAGTGAATGAAACAAAATGAGAGGAGTAAAATGACGATGACTTCTTCAGTTTTCTGCACCGTTTTGTCATGGCAAATGGTGACAGCTTTATTAGTGATCCCCAAGTCTATTGGGTTTAAATAAAATTAAATCAGTTACACTTACTTAGGCTATTCATTGCCCTGCTATGTAAGCACATCTGAAGCATCAGTGGTTTCATTGGCGAGAGCTGCTGAGATGTAGGAAGGTGAGGAAATGGGGCACAAGTAGGTCAGATAACTTGCCTAAGGACATGCATCAGAAGTCAGATCTCCTGAGACCACTGCAGTGCTTTGCTTGCATAGTTGGACTTGCAGTGCCTTGCGTTTGGGATACCTTTAAGCCTGCTACTTTGCTTGGATCCTCCTGTGGCTATTAATAATCCTCTCAAATACTGCATTAGCTGTCAGATCTGCAGGTCAGCAGGGCAAGGTGCTCCCCAGGGAAGCATCCATTTGGGTGGCTATGTCTGCCCACTCCCTTTTTTGGCAATGGCAGAGGTGAAGTTTTGTTGACCTTCAAAATGTTATAAACTTATCTCGTTCCAGAGATAGCAGGCTGGGCTGTTGGCACATTGAACAGCCAGCACTGATGAACTCCTCTCCATCTGTGGACAGGGCCAGGTGTGTGCCTAAATGGTTATTTCCGAGAAGATAACTCTTCATTGTAGAGGAAAATGCTTCCCAGATGGAGACTGGGAAACAGCAGAGCAAAGATTATACCACCTGAAGCTCCACCATACTTTCCGTGGCATTTGAAATCTTGTGCCACTGAGTAAAACGTCTTTGTTTCGCTGGCTTTGTGAGGAGAGCTGAGTGATGCGGATTAGTTTCCCATATTAGTTTGATATTTCATCTCAACGTACAGCCCAGATGCTATGCAAGAGGAGAAGACAAAAAGCTTCCCGAGAACGATGTTTAATTTATGCTGCAGGTTGTACCTTAGGCTGTGCAGCCTGGCTGCTGCAACCCAAGCACAGTGCTAGGAAAACATCAGAATTCTTCATCAAATAGTGCTGAGCAGTTGCTGCTTTGTATTACTTCTCCAGGCTTGTTTTCTATCTTTTTGCTCACGACAGTGAGTAGTTGATAGAGAGGAAACCAGGGAAAATGGAGTGCTGTCACCAAAGCAGAAGTAAAGAGGCGGAAGGATAGGGTGTAAAAATTCATTGTGCTCCTCCTGCTTTGAGGAAGTTTCTTTGAGATAGCATATGCTTATGGGATCTCTTCTCCCATGCTCTCTGGCAGTGCTTGCATAGGATGCTGGTGAAGTATGGCATGAGCAATTGCCTCACTGAATGGGTTTTGTGGGGTTCCTCTGTTAGCTGGGGCCTTGCCTGCTGAGCTTGTCCAACAGCCTGAACTCTGTGGAGGGAATGAGTTTTATATCCCATATAGGAAGGTAGCAAAAATTTTTATGGTCTTGTTGTAAACATTTATGTTAGTTGTTATTCATGTGCCTTCAGTTGAGGACTCCTGTGCTGGGAGCAGCATTGCAAAGGCAGCTGTTCCCATTGAGCAGTGTGAGCCACAGCCATCTGAAACAGCCACCCAGGTTTGAGTTCCAGTGGTTACTCATTTCTCACTTGTGTAACCATTAAATCAAACCAAGGAAGAAATCCTCTCAATACACTGCTTATTCTGTGTTTAAAGCCAACCAACCGAACAAACAACACAACAGAATGGGATGAAAATAGAAAGCTCTCTGCAAACACAGCACAGCTACCAACATCAAACCTGTGAGTAGTGTAAGAGCACCATTAGCTGAAACCACGTGTCTTGAAGTTCTCTGGATGCCACCTCCATGGGATCTGACATTGGATGATCTGATGGTTTGGGCTTTGTAGTTGTCCCTGGTGCTTGGAAGGAGCCAGACTTACACAGCTCCTAGATGTGTGAACCTTTAAGGAGCTGTGAATTATCCTTATCTCCTCAGTCACGTATTCTGACTTTATTATGTGTTTTAAGCCCAGTCTGTGTGAAGAACCTGAAGTGCAACAGCTGTTACTATCAAGAGATGTGTTTTCCTTGCAGTTACCTGTTCTCAGGATGGTTTTGAAACAAGATCAGCTCCATGCATGGAGGCCTCTCTGATGAGAGGTAAGGCAGTTTCCTGTATGAGTAGGTAGGTGCTCCTATAAGCAAGTGCCAAGAATTAAATTGACCTACTTCTTCTTTGCTGAGAAACTGCTTACTATGGTTGTGGGTCACACTAATGTAAACGTTCACTTTTCTCTAAGTTGTTAGTGAAGGGATGACTGACAGCAACCAGTGTTCTGCATGCTCAGGATGACAGAGTGGGTAGCAATGAGAGAGGCGTGTGTGTGTGTGGGGGGGTATTGAGATCCAATAAAATAAATAGTCGGTGTCAACATTGCTACCGTTGCTGGTAGAGTTTAGGAGGGTTATTGTTTCAGTCACAACCCCCTGGGGTTATGTACAAAGCTACAGTAGCTTTGCAAGAGACGTAAAGGAGAAGCTGTAGTGCATTCAGTGCTGTGTGCTTGTGTTTCATCCATGAAACGGCTTGCTACTTGAAGTGATCTAGCTGTACTTTTGATGTCCGTTTATAACAGCCTCTCAATTCCATAGCTGACGCGTTATCCCTCCCTGTTTTGTTTCCAGACTTCATTGATGTGGCTTCTTTGTGACCTACTTTGCCTTCACCATTTTAAGGTTGCTTTTTTTTTTTTTTCATTCTGTTCCAAAAGAAAGTGCCTCCCATGAGAAACATCTGAAGTTTGCTCACCCGTGTTTTGTGCTGGTAGATGCAAACATGGACCCAACTGAATGGGCGGCCTCCAGCCACACCTGGACCAGCAGTGTGACTCTTAGGGGCTTTCCTTCCTAAGATCAGTTCTGAGATCCTGGTGGTGGGTGTTTGGAGAACTGGGGTAGGAAATGCTTGTATTTCCTTGGAGCTCTTGTTACTCACTGCTGTGGAGTGTGACTGTGAGGACGTTGCATTTGTCCCTTGTCCTCTCGGGGGGCCAGCTATGTGTCATGTGCTTATTACTTGCACAGTTTGGGGAAGGAGCATCCCAGTTCTTACTCCTTTTACTCATTCTTGGATATTCTTCTTTTGCATTCCTCCCTGTGGTTTCTTCCTGTAATTTCCACCAGTGGTGATTCAGCTCAAGGCTTAGCTGTATCTCTCTCTTCAATTAGTGGTGCTTTTCCTTTTTATCTGGGGCTTGAGGTATGTGCTTGCTTATTCGTGGGGACACTTAAAAACCAGTTAATGTGATGCAGATGTGCAGCTTTCAGCAGCTGCATAGCATTTAGCTAAATCTTATGAAGGAATTAATACCTCAAAGTATTACATATCACTGGAAAAGAATAATTCACTTCTGTAATTCCACGAAGTGGACGTAGCTTAGTGATTGTAATCACCATCTCCTAAGACCTGAGGCTTTTTTTTTCCTCCTGACATTTCTCTTAGGTGCCATGTTGATGTAAACACAGGTTAACCTCAAAGAAAAAAGCCCACACACCAGCCCTTCCCCTGGAATCTTAATGGCTCTTTTTTTTTTTAAGTGGCTTTGGATCCAAAGAGCAGCTCAATCTGGTGTTTGTTTGTTCTATTGATTGTAACTGCAAAGCCACAAAGAAAATAGTTGTATGTGTCAATGGTAGAGGGATCTCAGCAGAGGTGATGTTCAGGTTTTGTTGTAACTTGGGGGTGAGCTTGTTTTTGCTCCATTGGTGCTGTGCATGCAGTGCTGCACGGTATTGGAAAAACCTTTAGCAGAGGGTGAATGAAGAACTGAAAGTAACCAGAGCTGTTTTCCAGAGGTACAAGTAGCAGCCCACTGTTATCAGTAATATTCCTGACTCCCACTCTGGTTGCTTTGCATCACTTTTAGTTATAAGTGATGCCATGGCATCAACGTGAGGTACGCATGTGCTTGTACATGGAGTGCTGGGAGAGCTTCAGGAGCCAAAAATGTGACCCAAAGTAACTGCTTTGGAGTTTGTTCCTTCAAAAGCTGAGCGCAGGGCATCAGGCTGAGCCTCACGAAGACTTTGAGGTTAAATGAACTGGATGTGATTGGGCAGAAAATGAAGAATTCAGCAAAAGAAGTGGATGCCAGCTGCAGCGTGGCGTCAAGCTGTGCTCCCCAGTAGGCTGCTGGATGGAGCAGCTTTCTGCACATTTCTTGCCAGCAGGGTCTGGGCTGAAGGAGGGGCTGTTTGTGTTGGAGGTGTGCTTGTGCAGAGGCATGGCATGTGAAAGCTTTCAGTGGTTTGCAGATTAATTTTAGGGTATTCCTTTTCTCCACTTGAAATATCCAGTAAGGCAGGTGAAACCCAGGAGGGAAAGCTATTAATTTCTATCCTTTCATTTATTTATTGTTACTCTTCATCAGAGAATAGAAACCAGCAAATGCGTTTTCCCAACGCATGCAGACACGTTTTGTTGCTTGGAAGCTGAGCAGGAGCTGTAATGAATTATCAGCACCGAGTTCCAGAGCTGTGGCAATTTGGCATCGCTTTAATATTCTGAGCCATCGCTGGTATTATTCCTCTGCATTTTTCCCCCTTTGTCTTTTTCAAACCTGCGTTCTGATCTGAATGTGGTTGGATTCTAGGATTGAAAGAGATGCTGACTGGCTCTGTGCTTTGCTCATTTTTCTCTTCACAACAGAGGAGAAGAGCGGATGATGCGATTCCTCTTTATTTCCCTCCCCCTTGATAGTACAAATGCATCCTGAATTAGAAGTGACATGGAAAATTGCAGTTTTTTCCACTTCTGTTCACAATTGTCTCTCGAGAGTGTGTCGATACATAACTTATTCATGGCAGGGAGAATTACTTAACAAGCGAGGAACTTTTCTTAAGGAATCCCAGTACTTGCAGGGAAAAATGTTTTTTGGCTTCCCCAAAACTTGGAGCAGCTCTCCTCTGGGTTCTCTGTCAGCAGTGACAGCTTATCTTCGGAAATAAGTGCAGATTAATTTACATGTGTCTTTATTTTAAAATGTAGCTTGCTTACTCAGATTGCAATTACTTTCAAGTTAATGGTAACGTAAAACAGCAGGATTTGGAGTAGTTCTCCAGCCTAAGGGCTGACCATTTTTACCATCCAGCTGTTTTCCAAGTGATTTATTCCATTTTCCCACTTGGCTTCCCTGCCTCACCCCTCAGTCTGGGCCTCGATGCTTGCAGCACAGTGTGGGTGGCAAGACAGGAAGAACAGCTGCACTTTGCAGCTCCAATAAATGACTTTATTACAATTGTCTGCGTTACACTAATACCAAATGTCTAAGTTCACTAACACAGACTGTCGTCTTCTCACCCCGCTGGCATGCAGCAAGAACCAAGAGCTCTGCCTCACCCTGGCTGTGTGCTGTGCTGTCAGGGATGTGCTCAGCCTCTGGTAGCCAGAAGTGCTGCTGCCTTTCTCCTGCTTCTCTTGTGCTGGGTGTCATGTGCAGAAGGGAGGATGTGCTCCCAGACAGCTCAGGAAGAAGCTTGCATGACCTGTGTTTTGTATGGCCAGGTTGAACATAATTTCTTGCTGCTTATCCTCCTTCCTCACATAGGACTGGGATCCTGTGCTGGAGAGCTGGGGCTTCAGGAGCTCTCCCTCATCCATGCCCCTTTTGGGCTCTGTACTTGGGAGCACACTGCAGCCTGAGAGCAGCGACCAAGGCACTTCAAGGGGGATTTGACAAATCCACCTGTCAGTGTCAGCAGGCACAGATTTATCATCTTTGACAAGTAGAAAATTGCTTTGACTTGTCTGCAGGACAAGTAAAATTTAGTAATAGTGATGGGGTATTTTAAAAACTGTCATGATCATGTAAATCCTGTTATCTCTGTAACCCAACGTTAGCAAGCCCTGAGATGTAAAATGACATTAACTTGCTTGAAAAAAGTGTGGAGTTAACAGATTACTGGATATTTGCTCCTCTGTTCATTTCTATAATCCTGTTGCCTTTGAAAGACTGATGCTTCTGTTCCTTAGCCCCATGTCCCCACTAACAGAAAATTGAAGGAGATCCCTTTTAAAGAAAAAGGATGAAAAAGAAAAAAAGCTTGCAGCTACATCACATTGTAAAAATGCAAAGGAAGCGAGGACGCCTAATCTGACAAAGCATCAGTGTTTAGGCTATAAGCTCATTATGAGCCTTGTGTAGTGGGAGCTGATTTTTTTCCAATTATTTCAATGTATTACCATAATAAACATTTTAATAATATCCTTTCCTTCCCTCCTGACAGCAGCAGTTGAATATTTCAGTGAGTTACCCGGGCTGTCATGGCAGCCCTTATCCCCAGCATCTATGCAGATCTGTTTCCAGGAATGCTGATAGGTATTTCCAGCTCAATGCAACATCCCAGGCTGTGCTGCCCCTGCTGATCTTGGTGTGTTTAAGGCAGTGATCAGGATGTTCCCAGAAGGCACCTGGGGCATGTTCAGCACTTCTTCTTTTGACTTCTAATTTTCTTTGGTAGAAGATGCAAAGAAATCCCATCTTACTGTGTTTAAGTGTTTCAGGAGTATGGGAAACAACTGGTGGGTAACATCCAGCCCCTTGGAAAACAAGGCTTGCAGTGTACTGGGTTTGTTTGGTCTGGTTAATGTTGGCCTGTGATAAGAAGCAGAGCCCAGATGTTGTAACTGAAGGCTTGGGAAGTCCAGAAATTGGCAGCAGGACATTTAAACCATAGGTCTGGTAGGGATTAGGGAGCTGTGCAGAGCCCAGCACTGTCTGCAGCTTGCTAGCAGCTGCTGAATTTCCACATTGTTACCCTGCTTGGTTTTGGTCCTGCAGCTCACTCTTCTCTTGTTGCTCTTCTGCACTCTCACCATTTGTCAGCAGTTTCCTAGAAAAATGGCCAAAAATACTGCTGTGGTCCGGGCACGGCCTTAGTGTGCAGCCTCTGGAGTCTGTCCTTTCTGTCCAGAAACTGCCTTAGTTACTGGCTCTGTTTCCACAACAATCTCATGATTACTCCGTCTCTTTCAACACCTCTGCTTCCTGATTTCCCTTCCCATCAGTAGCTTTGGGTGTTTGTCATCTGGTGCCTTTGTAATGCTGTGTGCTGTCCTGAGCTAATGGGCAGCGAGTAGGAGAGATCCGGAAAGCTGTCTGCATGAAGGCTGAGTGAGAGCTGGAAGTCACATCAAAGCCTCCCAGCAGAACATTGGCTTAATCATGAGCTGTAGCACTGGTGCTTCTCATGTCCTTTCCAGCCCTCATCCTCCCCATCCTTCCGTTGCCATGCTGCTGGGGCATGTTTGGGGATGGGGGGTTGGTTTTTCAAGCTGAGATACAGCAAGTGCACTAACTAAACATACTCATCTGAGGCAACTGCAAAAGAAGGATTGAATAACTGTCCCAATGTTTTATCAAATCCTTTGTAGGAACAGCAATCATGGGTAAAAACTATGATGTTTTCTCAGTGGTTATATCCATTAGTACTGAAGCTAGGCAGTGAAATTTAGATGTTTTTGACTTTTTCCTGTTCCTTTGAATGTGTTTCTCTTTTTCTTCTGAAGTTTGCGAGAGTGATTCTGCTCTCTCCAGGCTTTTCAGCAGCAGCTTGTTAAGAAATTATGCATTCCCAGAACTGTGCCAGTTTTAAGACGGAGGGTGGAGGATTGTGTGCAAATGAGGAAGTAAACAATGAGCCCTTGGAATTTCGGTCTGCTGTGAAGAGGAACAGCTTCAGGAAGAAATTGTTTCTGAGTTCTAAGAAACTTGGGAGAAACTCAGAGAGAGAAACAGCAGCCCTTCAGCTTGGGACCTGATGCACTCCTTCAAAGTGTTTCAGCATCAACATGGATACAAGCAATAAAGATGGGAGATAGGAGTTAAAAGCTCCTCTAGTGAAAATCCTGATGAGAGCTGAAGAAATGAGCTTTGCTGTAGAGATGAAATGCTTCTTGCACTTGCGTGTTAAGCAGCCTTATGTTGTTTTAAGGAACATTTGGGGAAAGGCAGAGCGATAGGAGACACAGAGATTGCACAAAGAGCTCTGTTACTGCTTGTGTGCCATGCCAACAAGAGCCAGGAGGTGTGACAGAGCAAGGCTGGTTTAGAAGGTTGCTTTTGTAGAATCATTAAGGTTGGAAAAGACCTCTAAGATCACGTAGTCCACCCATGTACCCATCCTCCCTGTGCCCCCTACCCGTCTCCCTAACAGTTTTCCTACACCTGAGTTGCTGTCCTTGCTGTGCTTTTGCCATTTTATTTTAGTAGCAATTTTGTCATATGTAACTCCTGAAGGCATAAATAGGTTGGAAAATCCTAGGAGTACCTTTCCTAGGAGTACTTCTGAGGGCAATTTTATACCAATCTGAAGGAGGTTTTGTGTCAAGAGGTGTCCTGGAATGAAGGAGCAGTGAAAAAGAGGATACTGTGAGCACTTGATGATTCAGTTCCAGCCTTAGGAATACACCAGGTAATGTCTCTGGACAACTGTTGGGTGTGGGCTGTGCTCTGCCTCCAGGGGAAATCCTGTGGCTGCAGAGCTTGCCCTGCTCCCTGGGGATGGTGCAGGGGAGGGCTGCTGTGGCAGAGCCCAGTCCCCAGTGGGTGCCCAGCACGTGCAGCTGAGGAATGTGCTTTAAAATGTCACTTTCTGGAATAGCACTTCATTATTTTTTCCTATTTCAAATACGAAGCTGTTGATGCTCTCAGTGTTTTTGAGCAATGTTTCCTGTTGGAAGTGGGGAAATAGCGGTGGCCAATGAAGGCAGAAGCTGCTTGGATTTGGAAATGACCTCCAGGAAGCAATGTTTTTTGCTTATTTTAAGCCATGCACACTCATCGTTACATGTTTTTTTTTTTCTGTCCTTACAGAAGCAACTTGTAATATTTCGTCCCCAATTCCCATCTGCTCCAAATACATCCAGATATGAAAAAAAAACAGTTTGTGCTGAGTCCTTCCTCCTGCAAAGTGTGAGCCTCCAGCAATGCTGGTGCTGCTGGGTCTGCAGGCTGCAGCTTAGCTGGGAAGCCAGAAATAGGAGCGGGGGGAAGGAATTACTTTGTTAGTTTGCACATAGCTTCTTCTCAGGTGGGAAAATATCACGCCTTGTTAGAAGTTTAGTGAGCATACCGTCACCAGTATCTGCTTTTGGAGATGTCAGGGAGCAAACTAACAGCAGTGCAGTACAAAGAAGATGGATGGGATCAGCCAGCACGCCTGGAGTAGCACAGATTCTGTTCGATAAACTTGGCTGCTCTGGTTAAATGTTAGCACAGTCTGCTTGTCCAGTTAAACATTCCAAATAAGTTTTGGCAGCTGCCTGAGTTAATATACATAAGATTTGTTTCTTTGTCTTTGTTTTTTGTTTTTTTTTGCCCTACAGCCTTGTTAATCTGATCCTTCTATCAGATAGCATCATTTAAAAAAGAGAAAAAAAAACCCCACACAAAACAGAATCGTTAGAAAAATGCCAGTTCAGTGAGGTCTCCTTAACACAGCCTGTGTGCTGCTGCCCTAACTGTATGTGTAAACTCGCCCTTTTCTCTGTCCTTTTCTTTTTCCCCTGCTGTGTAACCTGCAGTAATCGTGGCAGAGCTTGAGCACAGGGACCCCAGCAGCTCAGTGCTGGCTGCAGGCGGTTGCAGTGCCTTATCTGAAGCTGTGCCTGAGTAATGGCTCAGTCAACATTTGCTGAGGTGGATAAATTTGGCTTCCTTGGTCACAGGGCGTCAGGTCTACTTTTACCTTAATGCCTTGGACTCTTTCTTTGCTGGCTTCAAATAAGTCCATCTTCAGTAACGTGTAGCTAAGGTAGAAACAAATTAAATGCGCCTTAATCCTGCCTTCGTTTGGACACTGTTTCAGCCCAAAGAGACGGAGAAGCTTCAGAGGCCCTGGCTGCATGGTACAGGTGGGCTGCAAACCTTCAGCACTGTTCTGCCTCAGTGACCTCGAATAGTGTGTGTGCAAAGCGTTCTTCTTTATGAAGCAAATGCAAATCCACCAGATCCTGCATTTCCCAGCAAGAGGCTTTCTGTTATTTTAATTCCCTTATCACAAACACAGCAACTTCACTTGACTCTGAATCCTGGTCCATCTGTCCGGGATTTACCAGAATACTACCGCAGTTTAAATAATGCTCCCTCCATCTGGGGGAGCAAACATTTATTGCTTTATCTGCAGGAGGAATTGATGAATATTAGTGTTTGCGAAGATAAACTGTGCTTTATCTCAGCTCTAAGCTGCAGTCCCCCTGGCTGCACCTGCCGTGTGAGGCAGAGCACGGACAATAACGTGTTGACTTACATGGGCTCTGAGGAGTGTGAGCACTGCCCCAGAAGGACGTGCTGATCAATTAGTTTCTTATTTTAACGTGTGTTTCAGTTCTGGGCTTTATTTTGTGATCAGGT
Organism: Odontophorus gujanensis; assembly: GCA_013399175.1. Lineage (NCBI taxonomy): Eukaryota > Metazoa > Chordata > Aves > Galliformes > Odontophoridae > Odontophorus > Odontophorus gujanensis. The sequence goes on along the minus strand of VXAB01008181.1, from coordinate 465,444 downwards.
GCTTATTCCAACTTCCTTTTACCCACCTTTCTCCAGTGTTTTTTCTTTCCTCTTGGGCAAGGGCAGATTGAGCTGCTGTGCATGTGTGCATTTGAGTGCTGTGCCATTTGATTAGGCATCTTTGATGCAGCAAACCTGCTGCTCTTTCGACCTCGCTAGCAGGGAGCTGAACTTCACTTCAGCTTGAGAGAGATTAAGAGCCACTGATACTTGTGCTGATTTCATGGGTGATGAAACTCTATTTTCCAGTTTGCCACCATGATTTTACAAACGTTAAGAAAGATCATCTTTCTACATAACTGACACTGTGGCCTCAGCATGATGCATCTTTCCAGTATCTTGTCTTGGTGGTTATTGAGGTCTTTTCCAGCCTTAATGATTCTCTGATTCAGCTTTTCTCTGGACAAAGAGACCTAGCTGCACGTGGGTCTGTACCTAGTGCAGGCAGCTGCCTTGAGAGCAGCCCTGGGGGCTGTGTTCCCATCCCATGTGGATGCAGGGGTTGGTTCCCTGAGCCATGGTGTGGGCCCTGCTGAAGGGAAGGGAGCTGCAGAGCGGGGCCAGGACTGCGGTGAACATTGCTCCATTCATTGATTGGCCACTCCCAGCTAAATGAGCAGCCTGCCCTAGCTGCATCACCTGCCTCCCAGCCAAGGTCTAGAGGGGTGGAAGGAAAAAGCCGTTAGTGTGTACACTGCCACAGCTGCAGTTAAACGTTTAATTGCAGGGCTAGAAACAAAACGATAAGGCAAGCTCAGGTTACGCTGGAACACGATTCCTCCTTTGCCTCTTCCCATGGAGACCTGCTGGCTTTGGGGTCTCTCCCGTTCACAGTTGCTTGTTTCTCCTGCCTCAGGGAGCAGCTTTCTCCTCCAGCCTGAATGAAGCAGCCTAGAGCATCTGGGCAGATTCTAGGTGTGCTTGTAGGCTTTGGGAAGCCGAGTGTAGGGCTGTGCACACCTTGCTGCTCTCAGCAGGACAGAAAGCAGGGAGAGGAGCTTTTCTGCTTGCACATGACTTGTATCTGTGTTGGTTTGTAGGGCTGCAGTGCATACTTGGCTCTTTCCCAGTTCTGGGACTCTCGGTGCCATCCTGCCAACCCACTGCCCGAGGGCTGGGGACAGCCACAGGACACGTTTGCCATTCCTTGTTGTTGTTTTCTGTGCCCCCAGCTCCCTTTCCTTCCTTTCCCACCATCTCCTTCTCAGCACTTCTAGGCACTCCAACGTTCCTGCTATAATTAGCTCTGAACAGGGCTGCTGTTATCTTTATGGAGTTTAATTTTTAAAGGACGGTCTGGAGGAAGTAATGCTCGTTTGGCTGCGATCCTTTTATTGTTCCAGCCAGCAGCCAGCGTGGGGATCGTGCACAAAACTGACTTTAAAACTTATCAGCTTGCCCTCTCTGGGTCCTTGGTCTGGGTGAGGGACCTTATGTACCTTATGATGTACAACCAGAAGGAAAATTAACCCTCCCCAGTGCATGAACTGGTTCGCTTGGATTTCATCTGGCCTTGCATCAGTGTAATTTGTCTATCATATCTAGGTCGCCGATGGAAAACAGCTTGGGGGTATTAGGACCAACAGCCATCCAAGAGCTACGTAGAACACATCTGAGCACGACTTGCTCCCTGCTGAGCCCAAGTCACACATCAGCTGCAGTTTGCCACCATGATGGGGTTGCAGCTGATAGCCCTGTGTGCTGCACCCATCACTGCTGCTGCCTGCAGCTGCCCCTTGCCATTGGCCCATGCTGCTGTGCTCCATCGTGGACAGGTTGCTTTGCTCTTTAATCTGCTGCTGGCATGAGGTGACTGGCTTTTCAGCTCCCATGTTTACTACTGAGATTTTTAATTTTTTAAATACGTTGAACAGGATATGGGATCATTAACTTTGACTTCACCTTGCACCATCTTGCAAACAAATCAGTGGCTATCGTGGTGCCCTTCCCGGAACTGGGTGTGGTGGCTGAAATAAACCATCTCAGAGCACAAAGGAACAGAGTTCTATTGTTTCAGGCAGGCAGAAAGATGACTTCTGAAGGCTAAACTGTGTTGTTGCTTTTTTTAATGTAGGATATTTGCGCCGCTCCTGTCGCTTTTCCTCGGATCTTATTATTTTGTTGATTATCTAAATAAGGTAATCCTACAGGGAGCCTTCGGGGCCAATTTCTATCATTTGAAGCTCGTTTCGAACGATCTGCTCCAATTTAATTGTGGTATTTCAGTGAGTGGCTTTGAAGTGTTCCTTTGCACTGAGATCTCATTAGGGATTGCACTGGAGCAGAAACTCCCCGGGTAGCTGCTGCTCCTTGCTTTTCTCCTCTCCATCGTTACACATCCAGCTTCTGTCTGGCCTGGATCTTAGTTATGGTGTTAGGGATGCCGTGCCTGGCAGGACTCTGTCTTGTACATCCAAACCAGGCTGGATTTGGTGCCTACATGGCAAATGGGAATGACTAGAAAGCAAGAGAGCCCAAGCTCAGCATTGCAACAGGTCTGAATCGTTCCCCACAAAGCCACACATACCATATAGCAACACTTGGCTTTGTAAACCTTTGGTTTTATTTACAGGCTGCATTACTCGATGTGGGGAAGGAGAGGCATCCCTCTAAGAGACACAGTCAGTGGGCACAGTGGGCACAGGTTGGGTTGGACTAGGTGATCTCAGAGGTCTCTTCCAGCCTTAGTGATTCTATGATTCTGTAGGCTGGTGTTACTCCTCCCATACCTGTTCTTCCAAATGTATTCTCATGTGCCTCTTCCATCCTAACTCTGTTTCCAAGTATCTTATTTCACTGTGAACCTCATGATAAAAATGAGAGAGCTAACGTCTTGTCAGTGATCCTTTTGGGCTGATGCATTTCTGCCGCTGCGGACCAACATTTCATCTTTCAGTCTCCTTCAAAAATGTGAAATGGAAATTTAAAAACTCCCTCTCTATTTCGGCCCCAGTAACAAAGGGGCTGCAGTCTGTGCAGTCCCTCCTGCAGCATGTGCTGAAAGTCACTGCCTGTGGCTGAGTGCTGCTGGTACAGTGCTGTGTTTCTCCAGACACCGTCTGTGTGCAGTTTTCTTTATATGTGAGATAAAGAGATATGTGAAAGAGGCATGCAAGGTGCAAAGATGCCCCCTCCCTGCAGGCATTCAAGGCCGGGCTGGACAAGGCTGTGAGCAACTGGGTGTGGTGGGAGGTGTCCCTGCTTGTAGCAGGGGGTTGGGACAAGATGACCTTAAAGGTCCCTTCCAACTCAAACCATTCTGTGATTCTATGGAAGCAGATGGCAGGCACCACTGTGTTGAGTTGTAGGGGATTTAAGCAGGAACGAAAGCCACGCATGAATTTGACAATATCGACTCATAAAGAGCAGAAATTGTGACCTTCTTTGAAAAAGTCAAGTATTTTCCCAAGTATCTTCAGTTCTCCAGAATCACAGTGTGGGACTTAACATAAAGCTGAATAAATCTGATGGTGTAGAAAGCATGCAAATAAAACTATTTGCATGCTTTATTATGTGGCTAATTTGGATAAGCTTGACCTGAGCAGCTAGATTTGCTTTACAGTGTCGTTTACCCAGGAGAACAGCCGAGCACACGAGTGTCTTTGAAGGATGGCTTTCAGGCTGTGGCATAACTTTGCTGGGGGCTCTTGGTATGCCTCCGTGATCTCAGCACCTCCTGCCATGCCAGAAAATGCCTTATGGAATCAGAATCATTTCCACTGCAGTAAAACCACCGTGAATCTCAGCACTGTGATTTTTACTTTACGAACAGCAAGGAAATCCATTGATTTCAATGCCAGCTGAGAATGTCTAATGTTAATCTGCTGTAGCAAGGCAAATGAGACCTAGCTGCTAACTTCTAAACGTGGCCTGTGTGAAGTTTGCAGTGTGATTTTCATTTTTAACAGCGTCATTCATTATTCCATCAGGAGGTGATGTCTCACTGCTGCTTTTCTCACTGCTCCACTCTTCCCCTGTGCAGTTGCAGTTCCCTCCCCAGCCACGTTTCCAGTGAGAACACCGCTGATGGAGCTGTGGCCCCTGGGGGTGGTGCTGCATTTAGGCTGACTGTCATCACATTGGCTCAGTGCTGTAATTACAGAGCTGCCAGAGCCATCCCTGAAGCCCAGCACATGTCGCTGCTGCACGCTTGCTCCGAGGTGCAAAGCGCAGAAGGTAGCTCCCAGCACACATTATAATGCATTCTAGCAAGTTCCATTTATCTGTGAGAAGTTGGGCAAGTATTTTCTGCTCCCATCGTGGTTTGAAATGGCACATTTAGCCAACGTGTCCCACCTGTGCTGCTGTCGACAGCATGGGAAGAATGCGTTTGCTCCTGGAGCATCCTGCATGGAATCTGCTGCAGAGCTCAGTATGGGGCTGTGCAGGGAGCTTGCACTCCTCCTGGCCACTCAGCTGGCTGCAGAGAGAGCAGGGAGGATGAACAGTGTGGGAAATTAGGGTTTTTCTGGGATTTCAGTGCTGCTTCAGCATTGCCAGCTTGTTATTCCGGAGGAGGAGGTGTGCAGACGGAGAGGAAGGCTTCGTATTTTTATTAGCAACAACTGTGCAAGCAGACTTAATTTGGCACCCTTAAGCTGGTTGGTGTTTTTCCAACTTTACCCCTCAGCTGTTGCTAACTGCATTGCAGAGGCCTCACTAATCCTGCGACTTCGCATTGTCTCCAGTCGCCACTATTTATACGTGAGGATTCAGATTGCATGCCACATTAACTTAATGTTCCCTTTTATTTTTAATTCCACTATAAATATTTCCTCAAAGTCTCTGGAAAAATGTGCCTGACACCTACTAGCCTGAGGGTGCGTGCTTGTTAACTGAGGTGAAAAATACCTGTACCATCATGTCCCTTAGGGTTTCCATAGGAATGAAACAGTTCCGTGCACTTTATTTATTGCAATTCCTATGTTTCACCTCTTCCCCCTCCCCCGAAGCAGCCACTCTGGCTTTATTCTTCCTCCTCTCTCATTTCCTTCGTGCGTGGCTCGTGGTATATCTCATCCTGTCCCTTTTGTCTGTGGGCTTCCTTTCCTTACAGCTGCCCCGTGCCATCTTGCTCATTTCCTATCAAAATAAATACTCTTTTAGTGGTGATGTTCCCTCAGTTGTTCTCTACCTGAGCTCTTTTTCAGTCTGCTGAGGGAACAAGAAAGGTTTCCAGCAGCTGTCTGTAGAAGGCGATGCTTTCTCTTGTCTCTGCCATGATGACAACCCTTGGAAGTGGAGTGGGTGACAACAGATTTGTACTTTATTCAGGGAAATCAATGCTCGAGGGGATTGGTGTTTTGCTCTCACCTTGCCCCACCACTCTTAATGCAGTCGTTTTATACAAAAGTATTTTGCACAACTAATTTTTAGCAGGTTATTGACGCAGTGCTGGTGAATTAGCATTTGAAATCGTGCTTTGGGGCTCAAAGTGCCTTTCACCTTTAATGAAAATGGTATCCCAAATGGTTTTACCCTTGTGGGGAAGGCTACTCTCTCAATAGGAGAACTTTTGGCTGTGTATTGGTTGTATTCATCACATAGTGAGCATAACTGTGTTGAGTCAGAGGTTCAACTAGATGATCTTAGTGGTCTTTTTCAACCTTAACCATTCCATAGAATCCCTCTAGGGCTCTTAGCCCCTCTATGAAAACCTTGGCAGCTTGAGCATGCTGTAGGGCTGCACCCCAAAGTTTTGCAGCCACTGCTGAATTGCAGTCACAAGAAAGCAGCAAGCAGCCATCAGCTCTACTTCCCAGCAGGTAAATGGGTGCTCATGCCTGAAGTTATTCCTCATTCCTCCTGGAGAAGGAGCAGCTCTTTCAGCAGTGCTGCCCCTGCTTCTTGCTTTGACAGACTTCTTGCTTCCAGGTGTACTTCTGAAGAGGAGCGAAGAGATGAAGGTGGGTGGCATTGGTTTCTTCTTGCTGGGTAGTGACCAGAGCACAGAAAAGGGAGAAATTCCCTGACTTCCATTACATAACAGAGCAGGAACCTGAAGGGAAAGTGGGATTTACTTTGGGCTACAGTATCTTGCATCTTTTCTCTTCCCATCTACCCCAAAAGACTCCATTGTGGCAGGGGCGTGCATCTGCTTGCGTAAGGCAAAGCAGATTAGGAAGAGCTGTGAAAACATTTGAAACCAACTGCTTTTCTGATTCACTAAAAGATAAACAATTACTTCCCAAAGCTATGCATTCAAACTTTCACATGGCCAATTGAAAAATCCCTGATTTCTCAAAACCAGTAGTTTTGATGTGCATGATGACATGGGACTGAAATGCTCGTTTGAGGTTTCCCCAGGAAAAATAAATCCTTTTGCACACGGGTTACCTTTGGTTTCAGGGCTTATTTCGGAGAGCAAATTACAAGATACTGATGTGGTTCTGAACTCTTCTGTTTTCATTGCAAATGTGCTCAAGTTTAGGGATTAAGTATGGGTTTTGTGGCAGCTGTCTGCCAACTGCAGGAGCGTGTGGCCTTGTACGGAGTTAGAGCAAGGAGAGCCTAAAACTGTTTTGGAAAGGAGAGACATCAGGTCCCTTTTCTGGCTTATGTACATCTGTTTACACCGGGCTCAGGACTGCAGAATCCTGCATGAGGACCAGGGGAGTATAAAGACGAAGTCTGAGTGCACGTTTCTTCCACTCTCTCCACGTTTTTGAATGTGTTGTAGAAATCATACCCTGTTTTCATTTCCCCCTCCTCTCTCTCCCTGGCTTCCCTCTTCCCTTCTTTCCTCCCTTGCTTTTAAAAGTGTGGTTTGTTTCAGGAGCTGTAATCTCTTTATTGTTCATTTTGCTGAAAAGCACCTCGGCCTGTGCAACGAACCAGGGGCTGTTTCTCATTCCGTCTCCAATAAATTTCCTGTTTGCCCGGATTCTGGGTTATTCACTCTGCTGCTAACGGAGGCAATTAGGCTGCTGAGAACTCCTTGCAGCTGAGGTCTGCCAGGCTGGCACTTGGGGCCGTCTGTCAGCCACAAAGGCTTTCCCCTTTACTGGCAATGACATAATTTGTGCATTTTTCAAAGACGTTTCCTCACAGTTCACATTTCCCATCTTCTGAATTTAGCTTCTTGTCCTTATTTTGTTTTTCAACTCATGCATCTCAAATTACAACTCCAAAGCAATCTCGAGCATTGCCTTTGCTTGCGTGTTTGTGTAGGAAGTTGTCACCCAGGACAAAGAGGAGAGTGGGAAGGAATCGACAAGTTCTTCCTTCTGATGGAATAGAAAACCTTACCCTTCTCTACAGCCTTTGTATTTGGTCCTCTTCAAGATACTGGGTTAACACCAGCCAAGATGTGTTCATTGTATACGTTGTGCTGAGTGTTTCTCATCTCCAGTATGGTGAAGCTTGTGTTTTAGGGGGTATTATTTGCTTATCCATAAGTGACAACTCTTAGCTGCTGGCTTGGCTCTGCAGATCCCTTCCCTAAGAACAGGCGTGTCGTCCTCTCCTCTGCACTCACTGTACTTGATTTCTGCTTTCCTCTAGCAGGGGATCTGGCCTCTGCTTCCTGGCCTCTGTTTGTTGTTTGTTTGTACTGGGTTTTTTTTTTTGGCAACTTTACTGCAGTACTTTCTTTGTCCTGTCTAAGTTAACAGCGATGTTTGGTCTTGACCTCTTTGATTCATGAATTCAACTTGCTGTCTTATCAGCACATCTCTGGAGCTGTATGTGGTCCCCCTCTTCCTACAGAATCACAGTGTGGATGGGTCGGAAGGGACCCCAAAGTCCCCCAGGACCCCCCCTTGCCATGGGCTGGCTGCCTCCTCAGCTCAGGCTGTCCAGGGACCATCTATGAGCTGGGGAACCTCAAGGAATGGGGCACCCACATCTCTGGGCAGCAGTGCCAGGCCCTTACTACCTACAGATGTCTCATAAAGCTTTATCATATCAAATGCAGCAACATGAGTAGTGCCTGCAGTTGCTGATAACTTGCCTGCGTTTCAGGTTCAGCTAAAGCATACCAGAGATGCAGAGCTGCTGTTGGCATTTGGGCATGGAAATCAATATAATTCTGCTCCCAAATGATTTTCTGGAAATAAATTCATTGAAATCTGCCACACAGATGCAGTATTCCTTTCCTTGGTTGTCTCATTTTCTGGTTATTGCATAGAAACACCCAGTACTAAAGGGGCTGTTCAGTTGGATGAGTTTTTTCTGGGCTGGACACGTGTAGGAAGTGGGGAATTGGTGCATATCTGTAGAGGTAAACTTTAGAAAAGAACATGTGAAAGTGAATATATATTTTTAATAATACAGTAAGCCTTTCATCTTTTTTTGTTTGTTTGTTTTAAAGCTAGCCTTTGAATACAGACATCTCCTGGATGCCCTCTGTGCTTTCTGTACCTCTGTATGGGAACTGTTGAATCACGGCCTGAACCACTGATGGATCACCTGAGGTGAGCACTGAGTCAGCTGCAGGAGCACAGGTGAAGGCAGTGCACCTGTGTGAGCAGAAGGGGTGGAGTCTGGCTGCACCTCTCCCAGACCCCATTTAAGGGCTGACCACCACTGGGGAAGGATCTCTTGTAGGAGATCCCTCCCCTGTGGAGTTTTGGGCAAGCCTTGACCATCTGCGACAGGTGAGCCTTTCTTTATTTACTGGTTGTCTGTTTACCACCCAGATAAGCCTTACAAAATATAACATCCACCTCAGTTACTTCCTGTGGATACTATTCTTTTGGGTTATTCATGCTACAACCTGCTTGTTCCTTACTGACACCAGCAGCAATGTCATGCCAATGGCAAATCACTTGGCCACCAACGATGAGGTTTTCGGTTGTGGCTTTTGCAAAGAATGTCCTGAGCTGCATCTCTTTCACAGAGTTCTGCAGACTTCTGATTTCAAGAGTGCATTTTGCTTCTAAAATGAGAAGCCATCAGCACTTCTGGGATCTGCACAGGGACGGTAGCTGCGAACTTGTAAAGTGACTTGTTCAGCTGAGCACCCAAGGAACAAAGCGACTTGACTCACTGGTTATATTTAGTATCATTACCTACTGCATTAGGTTCTGTTTTCTTCTGTTTCTGTTCAGGAAGGTTAACAGGGAAAACGCCCAGCAGAAAGCATTTGTGTGCTTATCAGAGGGCAAACGCATGGAAAACATCGGGTCAGCGTGCTGGGTGTCAGCCTTTTTTAAAGAGCACATGGAAGGAGGAGTGTTCAGGGCTGGGGAGAGGATGTCCTTTCTTTTTGGTGAAGCCTGTAGCATTGGAGATGTTTGTGGATCCTCGGTTCAAATGTGAGCTGAAATCACAGCGCCCTCATGATTTCTTGGTTCAGTGTATTGTACCTACGAGATCCCAAACTTAGCAGAGGGGTAGTGCTCTTAGTTCTCCCCATTCCCATCTCTGCTGACATTACGGTGTTAGTTGATCCCAGAAACTTCTTCATGGGGTCAAGCTGCCAGATGGTTCTTTTTATGTGACCTCAGCTTAACACCCCATCCAGGACCGTTTCTTTTTTCTTTATGGCGTGTCAGAAGCAGCGGGGCAGCTATCATATTTTTCCCTGTATGAAGACAAGAAGGAATTTGAGTTCTCAGAGCACAGCTGCTGGAAGCAGTGCTCTTTTCTTCCCCTGGCTGCCAGACTTGTCTCATCTTGGGGCTTGTTATGGTTATTGCACCTTCAGAGCCAGGCTGAGTGCGGGCTGCCTGGGTACCCAATGTGATAGCTCTGTAGGATGCTGCCAGGCTGCACAGAGTCTTGTGGTGTCTCCTGAGATTTCCTCTGATAATGGCATCACCCTGCCGAGGAATCCCTGTTAATATTCATGTGGTAATTGTTTCAGCACTTGGCAGGGGTGAGGGTGTTAATGTGAAGCCTCCTTCGGCTGGCGTGTCTGAAGGAATGATTTGTGTGTAGTGCTGTCCCAGCGTTATCGTTACATCTGAACAATGAAATTCTGGATGTCTTTTTGTCTGTGTGCACATAAACACTTGCGTTAGGGCAGTGAGTTGTGCTGGACTCCACGAACCTTTCATTTTCTTCTGTATGGATCTCTTTTCCAAATGAGGACAGGCTGTTGCATGAATTTCTTGACACTCAGGTGTTGCTTTCCCTGCATAGTGTTATTGCTGGACTCAGGGTGTGCTGCTGGATCTCCTCAAGGCCTGCCCAAATGACCAGGGTGGTCCTACAAGGTCCTGGGGTGCACACAGGGCTGTGCAACCACGCACTGCCCTCTCGCATGGTATGGATCCACATCGGTGCGGTGGGATCTCCAAGCCCAAATGCAGGCTCTCTTTTCATTGCTGGAGAGTGTGAATTGGTTTTGAATCCAAACGTTAGAGGTGGAGGTTGGCCACAGGGCCCATGTAAATGACGTGCAGGGGACAGCCTGTCTTTTCTGACCCTGCTCCTTCAATCCTGCATTCTGTGCCTTCTAGGGTAGCAGCAATTTAATTTTACTTGACATGCATGGCATGATTTGAGAATTCAGTTTGCTGTGGAAGACGGGATGGGAAGAGCTGGTCTGTAGGATCTTGTAGTGGGCAGCTCTGTGGGACAGTAACAAGGACTCCTGTTGAATAGTCACATGTATTCAGTGTTCCAGCTCAGGCAGAGGAAAGCTTTCTATTACAGCATTCTTGGATAGGAAAATAAAAATAGCATACAGCTCTCTGAAAAGGCAAGAGGAGGCAGCCCTTTCAGAAAGGATCTTTTCATCATTTTGGAGCAAAGAACTGCCAAGCCATTGGCTTTCTCTTTGCTCAGCCCCTTGCTGGCTGTTGTGTCTTTTCATCTGAGAAATCAGACCGCTGTTGGGCATTATTTCATTTGTGTTACCCACAGAGATACTCGCTGGAGAGCTGCTGCAGTGCTTTTGCTCCTCTTGGCAGGAGGAGTGGGGGCTATGTGATGCGGGCTAGTGGTGTGTGCCCAGAGCTGGGAGCTGTTGCAGGTTGAATGGTGTTGCAAGCCAATTGAAGGCTGAAGGAGCCTGGAGCTGTGTGGGTGAGAGGGACTTCTCTCAAGCACAAGCAGGCTGCTTTTAAACATCACAGAGGATGGCACTGCCTTCTGCCTCATCCCTGTGTGTTCCTGCTGCCATCACTGCTGGTAGCTGCTGATGGCTGGTTTGGGGTCAGAACTGGAATTGCAGCCACTGGCTCTGATGTGGACCCAAGCTCAGTATCCCTGCCCTGTGCACCCATGGGAACCAGTGGTGCTTTCCCTCTTTGCCTTCTGGAGTGATGCAAAGCCATTCGTCCCAGCGCTCAGCTGACGAGGTGCTTTGTGCTGAAAATGAGGAGGCTCTCCAGAGGAGGAAGCAGTGTCTACTTGAGTTATTCTATCATGACAGTGGCTTCCGAATTTGCCTAATGTCAAAGTAAGGTTTCATCTGACGGGAAGATGTTTGTGTATTTAAAATAGTTACTTCTAGCCGGGGCCACTCCCTGCTTTTGTCCTTCCCTGTCGGACTTTTCAGCTTCGCTTGGCTAACATGCACTGCTTGTTTACACCAGAGATACTGGAGCATGAAGAAGGAAGTCGGTACGTTTAGCACTGATTCAGTTCCAGGCTTCCTGTGCGTGTGCACACGTGTGTGTGTGTGTGTGCAGGGAATTTGCAGCCTCCTCCATCCAGAGCAACCTCCACAGAAGCAGCAGCAGGACCGGTGTGGGCTGACTCAGGGACTGGATGCTGGCGGGTTTTTTAAGCTCTTCCACCCAGTTTGGTTTGGAGCAGGTTTAGACAACAACGGGTAAAAATTCCGGTATGGCGAGCCTGGTGAGGAAGATGCTAGTGCAGACAAAGCCGTGGAGCGGTGAGTAGGAGAAACCTCTTGCTTGATGGAAAAGATAACTGAGCAGAAAGCATTCCTGTAGATGCCTACAAGAAGAAATGCAGAAGCAGGCAGAGAGCTTTTTGGGTTTTGTTGTTAGATTCGTCTCCCATTTCCAGTGTGCTGGAGAACATCAAGAACTTTGTCCGTGGAGAACGAGGCAATGAGAGGAGCATGCTGGCCACTGGGCAGGCTCACTGCTAAGCCCATTCCTCAGCCTGCCCAGGATATCTGCCTTGGCTTTTGGCTTCGTGACAGCAGCCATCCGTGGATGTGGGATGGCTTTTTATTTCAGGGTTTTCATTTGTTGCTAACTGGTTTTTGCACTGTTACAGAAATCGTTGCATATTTGGGATGTTAAAATATTTCAGTAGCAGCAGCAGCCTGTGCCTGGGGTTTTTCATTTACATTTACAGTGTTTGTTCAACTCTTAATTGCAAATTAGAATAATTGTGGAGCTTGATTATATGTGGAGCTGGTGAGTGTTTTTAAGAGGCTGCCTTGGGAATTTCTTGTTGGGTGTGTGTCTTGTCTGGTGTAGGTGTCCCTTCTACACACGGTGCAAAGCAAACATCAAAACTGTCCTGTGTATCCAAGGGAATCCATGTGTAATAGGGTAGAAATCTGTGCAGTGATTGAGGTATGGGAAACCAGAATACCCTGGGGGAGTTATTCTCCTGGTGGGGGGCAGGGAGAATGCCCCGTGGTGATGGTAGGAGGTCACAAGCTGAGCCAGGTGAGCTCGGCTGTGTGTAGGTGCCCATTTTCTCAGTGTATGAGCCCCAGTGAGTGGTTATTCTTGGCAAATTGGGCTTGTGTGTGAATTCCTCACTGCTGTTATTCTCTCATAAGCAGCAGTTTGTTTGGTGCTTATGGAGGGGACGATGCAGACACAGACCTAAGCAGCCTTGTAGCCCAAGTCTACTTGTCTCTCATCATTTACTTATGGCTTCTTAGAAAACCATGAATTCTCTGCCTCTAGGAAAAAGCGAAGTTGTCACCTGAAGCTGAGTAATCTCCTTTGATTGTGTTTTGACAGACATTAGACCAAAAATGGAGAACTAAAGCAGAGATCTCTCTGGTCTCATGATAGATAACCCGGGTCTTGGAGTGGATCAACCAACCTTTGTGAAAAGCAGCAGAATTGAAATAAATACAGATTTCTTCCCTTGTTTCAGAGGGGAGGAGACTGCAGTGATTGCAATTGAAATCTCACTTGACAAAAATGCTGCTGAGAATTAATTGTAAGAGCTTCTTCTGTAGAGAAGTCCAGCAGCTATTAAACGAATAGAGCAAACATTTACCTTGCATGGATTTCTCCAAGCAGTTGTAGCCCATTGATGTTTAAAAGAGCAATTCTTTGATGACAGAAACGTAGCCAATGGGGAAACATGTAATAAACATCAGCTGGGTAACTTTCTGCATCGTTTCAGAGTCCCTGGAGAGGCTCTTCAGTCTTAAATCCCATTATTTACACACTGTGGGGATGTGTGTTAAATAGGTTTTGGAAGTAGGCTCAGGATGTTAGGAAGTTGGGGATGCAGGGAATGATACGAAGTGCAGCTGCTTGGAGACCGCTTCCAGGGGGGGGATGTACTTGTGGGAAAGACATTTGGACAGGGCACGTGCCTCCAGGCACCCCGTGTGAAGGTGTGTGCTTGGGGCCAGTCTGGTTCCTGCATCTGGGGCTACAGGATAGCCACAGGCTCTGGTTAGATGTTTAAGGTTGGTTGTGGGAAGGAACTCGTGAGCTCTCTTTGTAGCGGTGGTGGAACCAAACGTCGTAAGGTTTAAAAGAGAGAGGTTATACAAAGGGAAGGTCAAAGAAGACAAATGGCATTTTGCGAGCGTAGCAAATGCTGTTATATTTCTCTCTCCTCTCCTGAGATCCCTGTTACTTTTAAAACGCTGTTTAATTTGGCTGTCTGCTAGCCTACCACTGCGGGAGAAAATGCACGTGACGGATTGGATTTGAGGTGAAGCGAAAACAGCCTGAGCTAAAGAGGCATCTAAGCAAACTGAAATTGGCTCTTTGACGTTGTTGTTTGCTTTGTGAAATATAAAATGACAAATGGTATGGAAAACACAAAGTGTGAAACAACAGCAAAGTAACAAAGGCTTGCAGAGAAGCCCTTAGCTAAGCAGTAGCCTTTGTTTTCTAACTATGGGCTGTATTTCTTTTTAATTAATGCGTGCAGTGACACCTGTGAGTTGAGCTGCATCACTACAAAGGCTGTGTGAGGTGACACGGGATGCAAGAAGGTGTTCTGGGGGAGTTAGAGTTGTCACATCAAAGCTCTCAAATAGCGAAAAGCAGCAGCCTTAATGGCTGCACCATCACACTGTGACTTTCTGTGGCAGGTGGATAATGACAGTCACACAGAAATCTCAGCTAGTTCAGAGGAATTTTCAGGTACAAGGAATATCTTTTATCTGAGAATGCTGCAGATAATAAATCAGGGGCCTGTACAGTAAGTGGCCGTACATGGAACAGTACAGATTTTAAAGGCAATCTGCACAAAGTCGCTGTGTTGCAACCCCGTGGCCAGGTGAACTTCAGCCTTCATTTCATCACCTGAGTGCAGTGACATTTCTGCTGCCGTTCAGTTGAGCGTGCTGCTGAGCATTTTTACCAACAGAAGCATCCTGTGTAATGGAAATCCTGCAGCACAGGTGTCAGGAGTATTCCAAGTCTGGCTTAAATTTATGAGCGCCGTATTCTTCCTTGGAATCCCATTTTTGGAAGCAATATAAATGTGGCATGATGTCGTGTGCTCATTTTTCTTACATCAGCCTAGCACAGAGCGCTGTGTGTTGTTTCCTCTGTGTGCAGAGGGTTGCGGTAGGGAGAGGAAACCGGGCACTGTTAAGCATTCAGAAACTTAAATGGCATGTTTAAATTTGTACTTAATGCTTGTTGGAAAAAAGTAGATAGTTTTTATATTTTCAATACAATTAAAAGCTTGCTTAGCCTCCGGAAAGGAAAGTGGTCGCAGGAAACCTTTTTAATTCCTGGTATCAATTGTTTGTGAAGATACCTTCTGTGACAAGCACAGCTTCTGTTCTTTGTGTCTCTGGATCTACTCCTCTCTGCAAATAACCACGAGGCTGTGACAAAGCAGGTGTCTCTTTGTTCAGCTTTCTGAATCTCCTTGTGCTCTCCTCCTATAGTTTGAAGGATATTTCTGACACCAGGCGTGTCGTGTGGCTCTTTTCCCTTCCCCACTGCTACCTCTATGTAAATAAATGCCAACTATTGTCAGTGGTGTACAGGCTGCGAGCATTCAGGTTCCCGTGTTGAGATTTTTGGCTGTTACCCTGATTAAATTTGCAATCCTGAGGGTTGTTATCAGATAACAGCAAGGGAGGGAATTCGTTTTGAAAATGAGGTTTCCAATCTTAGTAGGGCCTGAGAGGAGAGAGCAAATGAGGTGGTAGCTGAGGTAGAGAAGGAAGAGGAAATTTAAACTTTGAGTTAATACTGAAAGTTGCTTTGGGGCGGAAAGTTATAATTAGGCAAGTCAAAAATACAAACATACGTCAGTGATTAATTTCCTGCTTGCGCCTCTCGTCTTTAGAGCATAAAAGTGCCGGTCTAAATCTTTTGACATTGCCAATTGATTTCTGGAACAGTCGTGGTCAGTGGCGAGGTTCTTCCTTGAGCTAAATTTCACTTTTTCCCAAGCTAGGGCTCAGAAATAACCACTCGTGTGAAATTGCAGCTTTCTAGCTGTCAGATTTCATGAGCTCTACAGAAATGGTCCAATTGGCACAGCCAGGTAATGGTGACAATGGCAAAGCTGCAGCTGAATGTCCTCGCTGCTTCTTAACTGTGCTTGGACCCCTGCAGCTAAGAGCAGAGATAATATGTACCTCTGCTTCTTCCTCCTCTTCCCTTTCCTCCCTATCGTGTGCCATGTTTTATGGCTCCGCAGTTCTGAGCTTTAAATACAAGTTTATTCCCTCATTTTCTTTTGTGAGGGATTGCCTTGCATGCCCCTAATCTCTTTTGTGTTGCCTCGTTGATTTTCATCCTGCTTAGTTTTCCCAGTTGTACAGTTTGTGGCAATTGGCTTCAGTTATTTTAGTGGGAATCCTATTGTATCACATTTAATAATAGAAAAAGGATGTGAGAGCAGGGTGTTTTTTCCTTGCCAGAATTACCCTGAAGTTGCCACCTTCTGGTTCATGCAGAAATTCCCTTAACAACGCAGTGCAAAATGTAGGGGTCTTAATGGTAAAGGAGCTGATGATCTCCTTTTTATATTGCTTTCATTGCTAGCTTTAAAGGGAGTGAAAAAGAAGTGTGAATCAGTGTTAGACTAGGTTGGTTGTATTTCTTTTGCTTTGTGCTATCCATTGAATTATAGTTCATTTGATATTCTGCAGCCACGATCGTAAGGAGGCCCTTTAAAAACGGGCTGAAATCAAAGATGCATACGGTTGAATGCTCCTGTTAATTTCAGCAATACAGAATCTCTCCAATTCCCTCTGGATTGGAATGGAATGTATACGAGCTGTTCAGCTGTGAGAAATGTGGCAAACACAACGGAAAAGGCCCTTTGGTTTGATCCATGTATTGATTGTGTTTGATGGCTGTTACGTGGGAAGAGGGGAAAAATAACAGGGGAAAATCAGTAGGCAGAGGGATAGAGGGTAGATGGGGGAAACTATTTGTTTCTAAATTTCATAGGATCACAGAACAGTTGGGTTGGAAGGGAGCCCAAAGCCCCCCACCCCATCCCTTGGGCTGGCTACCCCATGGCCTGTGCCACCTCCAGGAATGGGGTACCCACAGCTCTGGGCAGCACTGCCAGCAAATCACCACCCTAATTTCCACCCAGACCAGCAAAACACACTAAATTGGACATACATGCTTAGCTCTGATTCTCAATGGTTTGGCAGGGAACATGAATCGATGAGTTATGCTTCATTCAGACACACAAAAGCTTACAAACTAATTTGGGTTTTTTGGGGGAAGGTTTGGGAAACCTTATGAGTACATAGTGAACCCTGTTATCTGTCTTTGGGAACATGCACTTCTTGTCTGGTTGGTGAGCATCCTCCTGTGCATGGAACAAAGTAAGAAAATACAGAAAAAAGAGCTCAGATATTCTGTGCACAGGAAATAGCGTCCCAGAAAGGAAAGTCAAACTCAAATGAGAGCTTATTAGATTTAAAGTTATTCACACAAGTGTAGAAGGGTTATTTTAAATTTAAAAAATAAAACCTTTCCTAAGCACGGAATCGATGGTGCATTTACTGCAGCACTGTAAATATGTAGAGCATAATTGGCTGTTTTGAAGCACTTTTGTAGTGGAAAAGCTGCCATGGCCTGAAGCAGAGACGGAGCACCTGGTGGGAAGGCAGAACCAATCTGGGGGAGCTCAGGTGTATGCAATGCACCTGAGTGACCAGAAGGGGTGGAGCCAGGATCCACCCCCTCCCAGACCTCATTTAAGGGTTGGCAGTGGAAGGCAGGGGATCTTGCTAGAGATCCCTGCCTACCTGAAGCCTTCTGGAGGTAAACAGTTTATTTCCTTTATTTCTCTGCTTACAGCTGTTGCATTTGAGCAAACCCTCACTTGCTGCAGCTTTGGACCTTGCTGCTCTGCTGTCATTGCTGTGCTTTCCATCACATTACACCTCTGGCATCAAGAATTTATCGTTGATGTGTGATACAGTCCCTAATTTTTGGGTAGTGGGACAGAGCAAGTCTGTTAGAACCTGGGTCCCAGATGTTGATGATAAGACTCTTGACTTCTCCTGGTTACCTTGTTGTGTCTGGTGGGTGAATACATCCCTGTTAGCAGACATTCATGAAGTTGTGAATGTAACAAGCTAGGTCCTGAGTCATCTTACTAGTGAATAAGTAAGCCTTCTAAAGCTCTTTGTTGAGAAAGCAAACACTGATGCTGGAAACAAACTGGAGCTGAACACGCCCTGTTCAAGTTCTCATGCCCATTGGTTGTAAGGGAGAAGCTGAGAAAAAGGTTTGACAGTTTTGGTTCATTGACTAATACATGTATTAACAAGAGTTAAAAAAAACCCAAAACAACAACAACAACAAAAAACAAAATAGCCCAAGACTTATTAAACTCTTAAGGTGATTTGTTGAGGATTATCCTTATTTTTAATTGCAGGAAATTATGTTCCTTGGGGGGTTTATATTTTTAAGAAGATAAGCTCTGATTTATCACTGATATATAGTTTTTCCTCCTCTGTCCCATAGTTTATTCTATAGTAATCCCCAGTTTTCTTCTGTGAGGCTTTTTCATTATTTGTATTACTTTTTTTAGACTGCTGACAAAATAAAAGGACTTTGTAAGCCTGATGGTTTTTTAGATGACAGAACTTGCTTTTGCATTGGTCTCTACATGTGTTTATGCAGAGAAGTGATTTTTGGCCAGGGCTGGTGAATTTGTGCTAATTGCATGGTGGGAAAACCGTGCAACTTCTCCCTGAGCCAGGAGCTGTGTCTCAACCCAGTGCCACCAGTAGGACCCAGTGGCACAGGCTGCCTGGGGAGTGGTGGGATCACTGTCCCTGGCGGTGTTACAGAGCTGTGGAGATGTGGTCAGTGGGCACGGTAGGGATGGGTTGGGCTTGGGAGTCACCAGGAGTCACTTGTGACCAGCTAGGTTGCATTTAGTGACACTCCCAAGGTCAGGATGATGCTCACCCCATGCCTTAGGCTGTGGTGGTGGCTGTAGGGCTCTGGAGAGAGGTGTGCCTCTGACCCTGAGGTCCAAACTGGATTTTCCTCTGCTTTAAAAATAAAAAGCATGTGTTGAACTGGAATAGGAAGTTGCATGCTGTCCGGGCAGTATAGCCAAACTTGTACCAAGCTGATCTACAGCTTTATCTCTATTTGTGGCATTCCTGTGAGATCTGATGTTGGCATTATCCCGCTACAAAGCAAGGAGGGGACAGGAAGCAAAGGCCTTGCGTTTAATCTGACATGCCAGTGGTGGGAATACCAAACTGGGAGGATTTCCTGGCTCTTCTTGTCCTTTTGGAAAGGAGAAAACAGGACTTGACAACAAAAAAGCCCTTGTTCTCCTGGCCTCTTCCCTTGCTGCTCCCTGCCATGTCTGTGCTCATCACCCACCCGGGCTGGATGTTTCCAGGCTGCTTTTTGAAGATCTTTATGAATAAGTTGAGCACTGTAAGGTTTCGTTGTGGGTTTTCTTTTGGTTGTTTTTCCCCAAATGATTTCTTTACTGTAAGTCGTTGTAGTATAATTGATCCACGTGTGGCAACCTGCGTCTAGCAATGGAAGTCACAAATGGTTTTGGCTTGTGCTGCACGAGGGGTGGAGAAGGAATGGCTTGACAGTAATGTGAGCACTGACAGCTGTGTAGTGAAACATAAGAATCATAATAATGTGAGTTAGTTTTAACTTGTTCTGAAGCAATAAGAATAAATGTGCTGTGTAACCTTTATGGACTATAACAGAGCGGGAATAGCAGGCAGAGATACCTCTCTAGCCTCGTTCTGCCCAGCTGCAGCATGGGCTTAAAAAATAACTGGAAAAAGATAAGCCTGTGTGAATTAATGCAGCATTAATTTCTGCATCACGATGACAAAACACAGCTAGTAACATTCTAAAAATATAACCCTGACTCAAACAACTTTCTCCTTTTTCCCCCCTCATTCCCCCTCATTTCCTGCTTGGACACCCGAAGCCTGAAACTCAGAAGAGCTTTTGAATGGGATTTTTACTGTTTTTTTTCCCATGCCTTCATTTAAAAATAAAAAATAAATAAAAAGATGGCTGTCTCCGAGGCTGTGACTCAGTGCTGCGGTGCCTATCTGCCTTGTGTCAGGAACTCGGGCTGCCTGTGGGAAGCAGCATACGCGCATACCCGAGGCGTGATGCAAGTTTTGAAATTGCCCCAAGTGCACTCGGAGCATCACATGTGCAGATCGTGCTGTGTCTGGCAGCCAGAGAACCCCCAAACCCCCTCTTCCCTGCATCACAGGGCCTCCTGCAGCTGCACAGGCATTTGGGTAACGAGGTACACGATAAACAGGGAGAGGCTGTCACATTCTGAAACGCCTCCGTAGTTGATTTTGGGGGGTGGGGAGGGGTGTTTCTTGTCTTAAAAGCCTATCTTTAGATTTGGCAATGAGATTTATCGCAACAATCGGGGCATTGTTGGGACGAGGTCACCGATGTGCGTGTGTGTGTGTTTATCTCTGCTGAGCTGGATTGCTTATTTGAAGTAGAAATACCTCTGCAAATATTATGCGGGGCTATTGAAAGCTCGCCTACTCCACTCCTGCAGCACGTGGTCTTTATTAGAAAATAGCTGCAATTATTCACGTTCAGTTTTGCAGATTTCAGTCCTGGGAGATTTAAACATAAAACAGCGGAGATTTGATTACATCCTGGTTTTATGTCTGACTGCTATACGAGGGTTCCGTATGTGTAAATCTTTTTATGAAGCACAGGCTGTAATACATTACTAACTGGAGATGTACAAACGCCATGTAGTCAGCTGCAGTTGGGATACACGTGCTCATCAGCTCCGTCTGCCTTCAGTGGTTGCTCATGCAGTTGTAGAAACCAGCCAAGCTTTGTGTGTTTTATTTACAGCAAATATTTGCTTTCTGAGTAGACGGTTTGATACTTCAGGATACAGTTTCAGAGTTGGGCTTGATCGTAGGCAAGGATGCTGATCCACTCGGTAAGGATGGAGCATAGCTCACCAGTAATACCATGTGGTCACAGTAGGCGCAATAGGTAATAGTTTGTTTTTAGTGACAAAGTGAATAAGCACAAGCTGACAGTGTTTGTTTTGGAAATATCAGCATGTCGCTGATGTACTTCAGTTACTGCACTTCATTTCACTGTTATTAATATATCATCTGGAAGGGTTGTGAGATGGGTGTTACACCACTTCTCCTATAGCTCAAGGAATTCTACTGCTTAACTTTTAATGCTTGTGTGAGCAGGTTTGGGGCACTTCTTGTGCTCAAACAGGTAGAAAGAAGGCTGAACGTGAGGGCTGCCATGTGTGGACAGGATGCAGCTAACACTTGTCCTCAGCCAACCTATGTTTGGATGCTAGAGCTGATAGGTCACGCTTTTTTTTGTAGCAGTCTGCACTGAGGATGTGGTCCTTGACAGTTGTATAAAAATAAAGGGGGGAAGGCTTGAATAAATACATCTATTTGAGTACAGTTACCAAGACCATTGTTGAGATGTTTATGCCTTTAGCATGCCTGAATAATGTGATTACTTTTCCTCTTAGCTATGTTAAGGCTGCATTTAGTTTGATTCATGCTGTGACAGCACTGAGCGATGCTGTGCTCTAGCAAAACCCTCCTTCAAGGTTGCAAGGAAAATGCTTTTTTTTTTTTCTCTTTTTAATCTTGACAGAAATCCTAAACAATTCTAAAAGAACTGGGGGATGGGAAGGCAAATTTGCTTTCTAGAAAGCAGCACCACTAAGAAGGTGAATCAGTGGGTTGCTTGTGATGCTAGAGGTGATGCTAGGGCCAACCTGTAGGCTTGGGGAAGTGAATGTCAGAGGATAAGAATGTTATTTTTGGGGTAGTTGAAAGACAACCTTACAGAAGTTATCAGTGATAAAGTTAGTTAATGGTCTTGTCTCCCTTCAGGGGCTGGAATTTGTTTTCTGTAGCTCAGAAGGATTTCCTTTCCACCTTAAACCCTGTGTGTCGGTGGCTTCCCAGCATGGCACGCGGGTAAGCCCAGAGAAGCCAGCCCTGTCACCTACCATGTAGGATTTCAGGCTTGTCCTCCTCACAGAAACCTGTAGCTGCAGCTCTTTATATTGGAGGCAAGTACTTCCAGTCAGTGCCAGTGGATCTTTTTGCTGCTCTTTCCGTGCTGCAGAGTAGCTGCCAATGTTTGCCTTCAGGTTACATGTTTATTTGCCCCGGCGTGTGTTTCCAAAATACATGGCTGGCTTGGAGTGCTGTTGCTCACAGCTGTGTGTGGGCTCTGCACACATTTGACTGGTGTCTACAGGTATGTTTTTATGGCCCCCCGCTTCCCTCCCAGCCGTGCAGATTCGAATTGATGGGTATCTGTCTTTTGCTGTAGTGAAAGTAAGGATGTGGAAGTGCAGTGTGATGACAGTGCAACAGTTACAGGGTGCCTCAGCAAGAAGTGTCACAACGGATGATGAAAAGTAGGTGCTCTCTGGTACCTAGATGTGCTGGTGTCACTATTTAGCTCATTTGTAGATGGTTCTCAGAGTAGTGCTAGGGAGAGCAACCAGTGTTTGTTTTTTTTTTTCCTCTGGAACAGGTGAGCTTTCTGCACAGTCACTGAGACTCATTTCCAACTCAAAGCTTTGCCCTCAGGGACTTGGATGTGGACTCAGTAAACTGTCTGTGTTCCAACCATACCAATTCCACTCTCAGCAAGCCTCATTCTTCAGGTCACCATAATTCCAAATACTACAGAGGTACCATTTAATTTGCCCTCTAAGGAACTCAGTGCACTAAGCTTGAAGCAGTCAGGTGCATGGGTGCGTGCACTTCCAAGGAGAAGTGATGTTCACCTGCAGGAAATGTTGTGTGGGGGGGAGGGAAACAGATGCATGTCGGTGATAGGGGATGGGAAGGGGATGTTAAGTCATTAATTACTAAGCCTTGCATAAATAAAACTTAATAGTTTGAAAAGTCTGTGATTTAAAGGGAAGGAAAAATCTTTCATCTTCTGCTGTGCTGCTTAGCTAAATGTCCAGTTGGATCAACTAGGGGAGTTTGAGTTCTGCTTTATGTATTGATTACTTCTCCATGGACAGAGCCAGTGCAGTGAGCATTGGACTTCTTTTTTGGAGGGGAAAGGAGCTAAAGGAATCTAGTTTGAGAAGTCAGGGATGGCTGACCAGCCCAATTGCTGGTGGAGGATGCAGGGTGCATTGTGATTCATTTCTCCATGCACTGAAGAACACGTTTGTTGGCTGGCAGTTGGGAATGTTGCCTAGAGTCTTCTCCAAAATGTTATCTGAACCTCTGTGACTGTGATTTCACAGAGAGGACTTGGTCAAAGTCCCAAGCGTGGGGAATGAGCCTTCAGAGATGGCAGTAGGGTTCGGTGCTTTCTCTTCTTTCGTTAGCACTCTGCTCTGCCCCCACCTCCCCCTCTTGGAAAATATTTTAGAAACTGAGAAGCTGGTAAGTTTGTGCTTGGTCCAAAGCTAATTTTAAATGCAGTAGCTCAATCGTGCAAGGTTTCGATTCATCTTTTTCTCAGAGTAAGCTGTACCAAAGATGAACCCACACGTTACACTTCTGCACGTGCCTTTATTTAAACACAGGACAGCTTTCTGAGTAAGGCAGCATTGAAAGTTAGTGTTTGTCATCAGAGACATTCTCCCTCCAGCTGCTTGGCAATGCTGCTTTGTTTTTGCTGTTGTTATTGTTATTATTTTTTAATTGGCTGCTGGTATTTATTAAACATGGGTAGTGTGAGGGATTTCTGAACTCCACGCTGCAGTGCTGTGTAGGATTTTTGGAAAGCTGAATGGTGGAGAGAGGGCTTCCCACGCAGGAGGCCGCTGCCAAAGAATGATCTTCATATGCTCAGTGAAAATGTAATGCCTCTTGTGTCAGTTTTCTGTGAAGTGTTGTTATAAATTTAGGCAAGATTGTTTACCCAATGTAATGCTAAAGCTGGAATACAGTTATATTTCAGTGTCGCCAATCTGCATTTTTGGCATAAATTACTTAGATATCTAGGAACAGTGAAGTATATGCTGTTAAACATGTCAAATCAGATGATTAAATGACTTGATTGTTAGGAAGAAAATAGTAATTTTCTGAAAAAGCTTAATGAATGATGTGGCACAATGAGCTGCAAGCATACCAAAGGTAAAAAAACCAAGACTTTTCTTGAGAAAATGATCCAGCTGAGGATCACGTTTTTGTGCAGTAGGTAATAAAAACAGGAGGTATGAGTGAAAAGATTCCAGCGAGTTGACAAGCTCCTTTCTTCCAGTGCAGTTATTTTCCCTGCTGGCAGCCAAGTGGGTGGCTCGGCATGGTTAGCAAGCTGATTTCTTTGTGATATCTTGGGGAGCATGGTCAGCTAAGCTGCTGCTTTGGTACAACTCAAGCTTTCACATATGACCTGAGGATCAAGGAGAAAGCTCCAGCGCGTGGATTACCTTCTTCCAGCTCACGTGGGCACGAGATGCTGAAGCCAAGAGAGGCCAGGTTTAACTGGGTGATGCTGGGTGAGGATAGGTGGACGCTCTGTTGGGGCTTCGTCTTGGTTATGGATGGTGTGCAGAAGGAAGAAAGGGTCTGGTTTGATTTGGAACCCAAGCTGAAATATTTGAGTTAACAGTTTAAAAGAATTGTCTTGTTTGTAGACAAAGCAAACTTGTGTGTCAGTGGTTTTATATCAGTAACGTGCAAGCCTCATGTGGCTTATGTAGAACTGCTTTGAGAAAGACCATTTTGCCCTCTGTGTAGCATGCAGGGGGATCTCTGCTCAGTGAAGGCACTATTTTCTTTGATCAAGAAGCGTGTTCATCTGAGCAACGGCAACAAGAAATCAAAAGTTGAAAGTAAAGACCCTTCTGACATGGTTTGAACTTAAACTGTGGCTCTGATGTTCTTGAGCTCCTCGTTGAGTGCTTATTGACGCCTGCCTTTTTCTGTGCGAGTCCTCTATAGAACTGCTGCCCAAGTCTGGGCCACGTGGATAAAAAGGATTTAAAGTAGGAGTTAACTTGTAAGGGGCTTTGTGTGGTGCTGTACCCTGTATGTCTCTGTGTTCTCCCTCTGGAGGTGGGTGGTCTGCACGAGCAATCAGTAGAACTGAAGCTGTGTTGCCAGGAGGTGAAACAGCCTTACTTTTTGGGTTCCTGCAGGATAGGGGTGTGTAGGTGACACAGGATGGGAGCAGTGCTGTGATCACCACTGGCTGTGTGCAAAGGCTGGTGGTGTCCCATCTCAGATTTCCTTCTGTCTGCACTGCTGTGAGGCTGAAGTCCTGTGTTAGAATGATGCTGCAGTAACTGCTGGCAAGCTGTCTGCTCTGAATCATTACTGTTGGTCATACCCAGTCCTCTGATCCAGCATGGAAGTGCTCTGAAGCCCTGTAGCAAAAGTGATGCTTTGTGTCAATGCTCAGCTCAGTGGCTGTATTCCAGCCGCAGCAGCAAAGCGTGCTGGAAATGTGCAGCAAGCAGATCCCAGGAAGACTTAAGCTACTGCACCGGCTGTCTGTGTTGTCCTCTCCTGCCCTTTTGTGCTCCCAGAAGTTGGTGCAGATGTGCTAGTGGAAACCTTGTGCAAGTCTTGTGGGGCTGACCAGAAACCTACCCCACGTTCTCAGTTTTCTCTGCTGGTTATGGCTTGTGCCATTAGAATGAACCACGGCGTCGTCTGTCGGATTTACTTACACTTATTTCTAAAGTTCCATAAAGCCTGTTTTACCAGGCTGACTAATTCAGAGCATTTGTTCAAAGCACTGCTGCTGCTTTTGTGGCCACAGGCTCTATGAGAAAACCAAGATTCACTGCTGAAAGAGGTGACCAAGTAACAGCAGAAATGGCACAGGTCTAGGTCCTCAATGCTGTCTTTGCTTCAGTCTTCAGCACCAAGGGCTCCCATGTCTGTGTGCCCTATGACAGGGATCAAGGAGGAGAAAAATTATCAGTAAGAATCAAGTTGGGAATTATAAGACCTGAACACAAAGGACCCAAGTCCATGGGACCAGATGCGCTGCATCAAAGGGTTTTCAGCAGTTGTCTGGGATCAAAAGACAGGAAGGTGGTCTGCTTGGAGAAGAGCAAGCTAAGCTTTTTCCTGGTGAGTGCTCTATCTCATTGTGCTGGGATTACTCTGCCTGGTGCCTCTTGGAGGATCTGAGTGATGGAGGTCTTTGGGTAACTCCATGTAGTGATACTTATACAAAAGTAAGGAAGTTTTGCATCTGCAGCTGTCAGGAATGTGCTTTGGCTGATGAATGCTGTGGAAGCTTAAAGGCGAGATCCCATAGTGGGTCAGTTAAGCTTTATTGGTCTGCCAGAGCAGATTATCATTTTATTTAACCAGAGAAGTGGTTTTCATTGTCACTTGATTGCCAAGGGTCTGTCAGCGTTTCCATTATAAACCTCCTATTTTCAGGGATTTTAGTTGACTTGAGATTTAAGTGTTCTGGTCTGAAACTTGGCAAGCAGTCTGAGTTCGCCAGCAGATATTTTCTTTATGAGATTTTAAAATAGTCAGCTGTTTCTTAAATTGTAGAGAAGGCGAGATTTTTTTTTTTTCCTCTTGGTTAAACAGATAGGACTACTTTTTTCCACTCTTCTTACTCCAACTAGATGTATGAAAGTAAAGCCCTATTCTTTTTTATTGTTATTTAAAAAAAAAAATGCCTTCTATCATGTTTTGTTGGCCAGAGGATCGTGCCTCAAAGCTTTTCCAACCTCCGCTTCAGTGCGTGATGGATGAAGTCCCACCCACCCTTTTTCTCCTCCCCTTGACTTATTTTCCTTTGGTGTATTTACACTCTGACTATATTAAGTTGCAGCATTTCTCCTCTGTGCTCCATTCCTCTCCTTTGCTCCGTGAAGCGTCCAGCACCCAATTTTGATGACTCTGGGTACTCTGCTCCTCTCTAGAAGGAAACTCTGGGGTGATGTGAAGTTCTTGTGGTAAATATAAGCTCTAGGGATCACCTTTACGTTGTGTCTTGCTCTATTTGATGTACAGCACTACCTAACTGAAGAACATAATGTGCATGCTCCTCAGCAGAACATTGCGATTTTAACACTTTGGAGACTTTGTTATGACTCCAGAGCGAATTTCTCTTTTTTTCCTTTGTTTAACCAAATCTTTCGTGTCTACTGAAAAAGAAGTGTGATTGGTGCAGAGCAGCACTGTGGGTTTTCATGGCTGGGCTCTTTTAGTCATTTCCTGAGAGCTTGATGCAGAGCTGCAACAATGCAGGAAGCGGCAGCAGGCGTAGTGAGGCTGAGCGTGTCGTTGGAGAGTGGCTTGCTGGAGGTGAAGGCTTGTCCTCCTTGCTGAGATGTAGGAATTCCCAGTGCTGGGATTGATGCTCAGGCTCTTCAGGAAGAACCTCTGCTGTCTTTGGTCAAGGCAGTGAAGATGATGATTTGGGCATTAAAATGCTGAGCCGGGAACTGCAGCTATGTGACCTCTGAGTGATGAGGGAAGCAAGTTAAAAGCTGAAATTCAAGAGCTGGAAAATGAGTGCTTTTAAAAAGTATTCTAGCCTCTCTCCGAGGACCTTTAGGAGGTCTTTGTCAGAACAAGACGCTGGCGCCGCTGCCTTGAAGGACTATCATTGGTACCACCAAATGAGAAGCAAGAAGGTGAGCAGACAAACAGCTTTGGACACAGAGAAAGCACTCGGAGCATACAGGTGGCAAACGCATCCCCGGCTTCCCTGGAGGATAAGCAAAAGAGCACGCTCTTGCAGCCTTAGAGGGGAAGGTAATGATCCGAGTCTCATCAAAAGTTCTGCAAGCATGGATGCTGCCAGCGCTGAGGACCTCCACGAAGATCCAGCAGAGGTGCTCTTCCACACGAGGACCAGATCACTGCGTGTTCCCTTCAACCGCTCTCTGTCCGAACCCATGCCATGCTCTGCAAACAGGAATGCCAAACCCTTTCTGCAGGCAGTGCGCTCTGTGGATTGTGAGCAGCACGGGCACTTCACCCGTGGCATCTTCTCGACTCTCTCAAGTGGCTTTTTGAAGATAATAAATCGAAGAGGGGAGCAGCCCCCCGGTGAGCCACTGGAGGAGTGGAAAGCAGACAGTAGTCAAACTGATCCGTGCGCAGGTAATGGGCTCTGTTTTGAGGTGTTCTGTTTGTGTTACAGGTGTGTATCGTGATTTTTATGGGTTATATCACAGTTGTCTGAGCCAGTTTTGAACTTTGGTGTTTGTTAATGTGAGGTTTGCAGCTTTCTGCTGTTCTACTTTAAAAAAAAAAAAAAAAAAAGACTGGAGAAAAGGCCTTTCCTGATAGGGAAGTGGTGTGATGTTTTGGCATGCACTTAAAAACCTGAAGGTCCCTTTAAAACAGATGTCTGTGGAGGAAGCAGAAGCATTTCTCTCCAAAATGAACTGTGTGTGTGGTGCACGCAGTCCTGCGAGCGTAGCAGCCTCAGAGGAGTTGTTGTGCACTGATGGATATATCAAGCCTGCTACTGTAGATGAAGTACTAGGGGGAGAGAGAGGAATAAAGCTGTCTTTTATTTGATGTGCAAGGCAGTGCAATGGATCTAGTTCCTCATACCAGATTCACAGTTTTGCAGTCAATCAGCTAAATTGATGTCTGCTCTCTGTTAGATGCCAAGGACGGCAGTGTTAGAAAGGTTTATCCAGCTGGGATTGAGGTCAGCAAGATGCCAGTCTGAGATTCCACTTAAATCTGCCCTGCTGTTAACAACGCTCATCAAGCAGGAAAAAAAATGGGGAGAAAGAGAGAAATTTGCCTTCTGTTCTCACAGTCTTTCGTGGAACTTTCTAGAAGGCTGATCTGAGTGACTGAGGAGGTGTTGGGGTCAGGGGGAAGGGGGCAAAGTTGAAATTTATAATAGAAACAAATAGAAAGCTTCCTTCTTTCCAAAATCTTAGTGCTTTCCAGAGTCCTATAGATTATCACATCAAAACCTGGTAATACCTGGACCTACTTGAGACTGCTGGATGAACCATCCCTATTTAAAAAGCAGCTTGCTGTTGTTATTAACAAATACTCTGTCCTTGTAGGTAGTGGGTCTGTGTGATGGTGAATTGTCACTTACGGGCTTACGTTTGCCACTGGGAGCAGTCTTGTTGGTTTAAAACTCAAAACAAATGACCACAGAGAAACACTGATGAAGAACAGGCTACGCAGGGTTTGTTCAAAGTCACTACCTTCATCTGTTGCTTTGTATTCCTCCAAGACCTCACTCAGATGGGATTTGGCTTGAAGATACTTGTTAAATTGAGCGAGATACATGGGGGGGGTGGGGGGAATGAAGGGACGGGACTATGTTTCTGAAGACACCTTGTTAAGGGGTTGCTTTGGTATTAGGAAGACTTCTGCTCCAGGTTCCCACTGCTGTTGAGACCTCTTGGGAAGCTGTTATTACTGCTTCGGGCTGTTGGTTTGATCTCTGTCACCTGGTGTATGTCAGCAAGCTATTTTGGGAAGGTATTCTATATGACACAAGCATTTTGGATTAAACACTTGCAATCTTTAAAGGGCAGAGCACACTGTAGTTCCTTTTTTGCACTGTTCTGGTGCGCTTTGGGAACGAATGGTTCTCTTAATAATTCCTATGTGCTGTCGGTCAGCTAGGTTGTTGGGGTGCTCGTGGGAAGTGAACAGCAGAAAAGGATTATGTGGGAGAAGCCACCACACTGTAAATACTTAATGTTGGTCATAGGATAAAAACAGAGCTTTGGCTTTTGGGTTAGCTCGGGCAGAGGATTCAGGCTCCAAAGTGGTTTTACAGAGGGGCTCTCAGCTCAGGAACAACAATGGGACTCGAGATTAAAAGTCAAACTGTCTCAAGGGAGGAAGTCATAGCCAGGAAGGTGCTTGGGGAAACAAGGTTGTACTGACAGCACCTGCAGCACTGCCTGAAGCAGGCCCTGCTTTGGGAGGGTTAGCCTCCTTGCTTCAAGCAAACAGCAGCTGAGGTTTTAGAGAACTCTTTCAACCCGTAAGACGTGCTGCTGTTGTGGGCTGTGTAGTCATGGGACAGCTAATTGCTTGTCACGGGTTGCATTCTTCCTGAAGGAAGCCTGAGTTAGTTAGGCCCGTGCGGTCAGGCTGCCTCAGCTGCCCTGAGGCCTGGGGGTAAACCAGGGGGCTCAGGGCCTGGGTCTGAGGGGAGATCCTGCAGACAGAAGTAGGGAGAGCAATGTAACTCATACACTGTTTTTCTTTGGCTGCAGCCTGGATGCTCAGAAGTGCCAAGCTCTTCTGCACACAGGTGAGTTCTGTGCAGCGGGTTGTCCACAAGCAGCAGTGGGTGGGCCAAAGGCATCTTCGCATGCCTGCAATCCTGCGTGCTGTCTGAGGAAAAAAAAAAAAAGACACAAGAAAACTGATTGTTTTCCTGTGCAAGAGGCAGAATTTGGGAATCCTCGGGCTGACAAAGCCTGCGGGCTGCCCGGACTTGTGACTTGCCAAGAGATAGTGTGAGACGTGGGGCTTTTCCAAAGTATGCAAGCAGCTTTGCTTGGAAGAGCTCGTTCAAAGGTCTCCCAGGAAACATCTGTTTGGACAGAATTTCTCCTTCACCGAGGAGAACCTTCCCTGTGCTGTTGAACACGCAGTCCGAGAGGCACATGTTGGAGCTGAACCAGAAGAACCTGGAGGCATGCTTTCTGTCGCCTGTCCAAGGAGCTGAGCCCTTTACTTACTCACTTCACTGAAAGCATTTCCACTTTCCTCTGAAATAGTTGCAGATTATCAACTCAAAAAACAAACAAACACATCTTCCTTCTCAAGTGTGCCTGCCCTCTTGCATTCTGCTTTATCTCTGTGCCAGAACTGCAAGGGCTGGGACTGCTGCATGGCTTTGGGTAGCAGCTGCTCTGCTACTGACCTCTGTAAAGCTGGGGAAGAGCAGCTCCCTTTCCCCAACAGGGGACTGGTTGCTTTTTTGGCAGCTTGAACAGAGAAGTGGGATTTAAAATAAAATAAAAATCTGGATAAATATTTTCCAGTTGGTCTCACAGTCTAGGAAGCGTGTTCAGACACTGCTTCATCGCTTCTTGGCTGCACAAGTCCCTCCTGGGGAATGTAAGGATGCTGAACCTGGGGAGAGCTGCTCCTCCGAGCTTTGCTGTGGCACAGGACACCCTGCAGCCCATCTTGTAGGAACAGTGTAGGGAAGGAGCTGTGTGGATAGCTCAGAGCCTTGGACCCGAGGGTTGTCAGCGAGCTGCTGCACTCAGTTTTATTTCTATGTGTTGCCAATGACCCTTTAACGACCCTAAACACTGTTAAGAGTGGATTTGTGAGCAGCTTCTCAGATAACATTTATTTCGCCACTCCTTATCTGAATCTCAGGGCAGTGCAAGTTTAATTGGAGATTGATGACAAAATGATTCTTCAGTAGAATCAATTATCTGTATCTTCAGCAGGAAGCTCTTGGCTTGCGGGAGGGAGGGAGTAAACACTGGTTTCTTGTATTTGGTGTGCGTTTGGCTTCCCACAGGCACTTCTATTGTGAAGACTTTTATAGTGACACTTCCTGCAGAATTATTTCCTTCACTTCTTTTCACTTGTGTGATACGTTTCTTCGGTCTTATCGCTTTGATGTCATGCTTTAATTCATTTTAGAGGGATTTTTGTACCTGGAGTCAGAGAGCGTAGTCTGTATCTTTCCTTTTGTGGAGTCGTTGTTCATTTTTCTTTTTATGACTTACAAGAGTTACTCAAGCTTGGTGCTCTTCATTAATATCTCTACAGTCTAGAGTCATTACATTGTGTTTTTCTCTTTCCTTATAGACTTACTTAGAGAGAGCCTGTATTTCCACCCTTGTAACTCAGATTAAAGCCAAGCTGGGAAAAAAAAAAAGTGATCCCCAAAATGCAGAACTGCATGAAATGGGAATTGATTATTGATCGCTCACTGGAGCAGCTTTTCTGTGTTGAAGGTTTTAGAAGCACGTTCTCATTTTGGAAGTGCTTCTACTGACTCATGTTCCTCCACCCCCGAGTGTCGTTCTCTATTAAGTAGTTTATTTTGGTGGGGTTTTTATTGAGGAGCTTTTACACAATTAAGCTTATGCTGTAATATGTCCATTTAAGTGCCGCGTAAATGTCAGTTTATCTGTGTTCCCGTGTGTTTTTTGTTGTGTGGTTTGGTCGTAATTTCTTGAAGTCGTTAACCTTTAATTGGCAGAACAGACTCGGAACATCACAGAGGGGTGAGGCGCACGAGGGGGCATTCCTGGCACTTTGCAGCTTTGAACACTGCTTCACCACTGATCCAGAGTGTTTTTAATCTTGACCCCAGCCTGGTTCATCTCGAGCACGGGATCGTTTACTGTGGGTGATAGGCTAATGCTATGCAGATGAATGTTTATGGTCACAACGGAAAATAATTAGCAAGGATGTCTGAGGCTAATAAAATTTCTCATCTGGTGCTAATTATGCTTAACAAAGGGTGTCTCTGAGCAGGTAGTTGTGCTCATTTCAGCTTTGACTGTCGGTTTTTCATTCTTCTTAATGCCAGGATGTTTTTGCTGTGGTCAAAAATGAACGTCCCCACCAGGATGAATGAGGGCATTTGTATTTGTGGGAGCTATTTTCTGACTCATGAAATCATGACGAGGGAATGGCAGAGTCTCACATTCCAGGTTGCTTTTTGATGCTTTTGTGGTCTGTGTCTGTGGGACTGCCAGTATGTTATAGCCTTTGTGCAGAGCACACTGACAGCTGGCATTTGCAATATTATCTCTGATTACCTTGATAATCAGAAATTATCGCATGGGAATTAATTATCTGTGGAAAGGGTAATTGTGTCCTAGAGACATCTAGTCCTCTGGAATTTCTTTTCTGGGAAGTAGGGCTTGCCTTCTTAGAAGCAGTCAAGGAGTGATGGTTATGAGGATTGGGAAAAGAGCTCTCGGGGAAGTTAAGGTTTGGGGTTTTGGTGGGAGAAGCTTTTCCTTTGATAACAGGCCAGACAGAGCCTCGAGGAAGTGGCTGGAGGAGGAAGAAATCTCTGCTTTCCAGAGGAGGAGCTGCGTCTGGAGAGCAGTTGGGGTTGGAGTCTTAGTCAAAGCTTCATGTTTCACCCCTTGAGTCCCTGGGAAGGGGAACTGCAGTCTGCGGTGGGAGCAGCACATGGGTCAGCATGCAGCCCAGTCCCAGCAGCCTCTCCTTGCCTTTCCCCCACACATCAGGCATAGGGATCGTGCAGAAGACAGTGGAGAGAAACCCTGTTAGGTTTGTGTTAAAGTTCTGTATTCTTCTTGAAGATAGATCTAAAATGCAGCTGTCAGAGCGCTCAGAAAGGGGAACTGTATCCCATGGCTTAGCTATCCTGCAAAAATCAGAAGTTATGCAGCCCTGGAAATAGGAACCTTAACTGTCAGAGGTGTTTGGAGTTTGTGGCCAGAGGGCAAGTTGTGCTGTGGAGAGAAATTGTCCTCAGGCAAAGCTCTCTGCTTTGCCTTTCCGCAACTGCTGCCCATAATGGAGCTTGGCGTGAGATGAGGATTGCTGGTGTGCTTACACAACTTCCTCAGCATGTTGACCCTTTTTTTTCTTGAAATAACAAACCCAGAAGAAAGTACTTGTTTTAGGGCTTTGCTTCATTTTTCCAAATAGTGAATGGTGTACGTTTGTAATGCTAACAGTGCCTGATGTAGGGCTCAAAGGGATGGCATGTTGGATGTAAACAAACACGCACAAGATCATCTCTGTGCCCTAATTTACAGCATTACTCGATTGCTTGTTCTAAGTGATTAATTTGTTTTATTTACCCTTCTGCTTTCTGCACTGGTACCCTGTGGTAGTTATTCAAAAGGCTCTTTAGACTCTTCTGAAACAAATACTTGATAATCCTGTAAAACATGGCTTGCTTTAGAGGAAGCTGTTTACATAAATAACAAGCTAATGCATGAACCTCTTGACATGTTAGCATTGAAACCAACTGTCCCCCGTGTGGTTTTGCTCTTACACGGGGGAGGCTGAAGGTAGACATCTGGTGCTCTGTGGGCAGGAGAGTTCAGTGCAGGCTGCTGGTTTGAGTGGGATTAAAAAATGCCGTGTACAGAGAAGGTGAAATATCATTGAAATAATGAGGTGGTTTTTTTTTTCTCTTTCCAAGAAGCTTATGTTTAGAGAGCAGGCATTCTCTGCCTTTATTCCCTGTGGGGAATCTGCTGTTCATTTTAATGGATGCATTTGGTACAGGAGCATCCCTCTCAAAAACTGCTGTGTGAAAAGTGATGCCAGGAAGGGGATGGGTTCTTAGCAGTGGCATGCAAGAACAGGTAGAGAACAAGTGCATTTTTCCAGCTCAAATGCATGCAAGTCTCTCAGCTGTTACCACAACAGCTATTGATGCTGTCTGTTTGAGAAGCAGGGGATAAAAGCTGTGTGTTGGTTTAATGACTCCTTGCCTTTGAGTGAGGTCCGAATTATCTCTCAACATAGTCGCTTCTAGGAATGATTCCTCTCTAACAGTGAGTGACACAGATGCTTTGACATGTGGTTTTGATGAATTACTGCGGAAACATCTGCCAGCTTTTGATCCTTACCACGTGTCTTTGTCCTCCTCGTGGCTCCCATCAGCTCTGGCTGCACTGCTACCTAAGAAATGGCTTTGTCATGACCCTGGGCAGGTAAATGCACAGATCTGAATTGCTCCCAACTACATCTCCACGCAAGCAACCTTCCTGTGGCAGATTTGCACAGGTGTTCTGGCTTAGTCCTGTGTAAGCAGGCTCAGCAGGTAGTTTCCCTGCATGCTATTGGGCCGATGATGGGAGATCTAAGTGTCTTCAGACTGGGGCTGCTGAGCACTGTGCTGGTGCTTTGGCTGCGCTGCTGTGGCCATAGGTTTCCTGTCAGCCTGACTGTAGCCTGCAAAAAACACAAGCATGGTTTCAGCCACCGATGTCTTGAAATGACAGCCCTCTGTGCAGCTTCCTGCTGATGCATTGAGCCTTGGTATTATCAAAACAGGGGTGAAGTTTTGGAAAAAAAAAAAAAAAATGGTAAAGAACTGCAGTAACCACCCTGAGCCTGCTGTGAAGGAGCTGTGTGGTCTGTCTGTTGGTTTTCATACTTTTGACCACGACTTCCCCCTCCCCGCCATGTGTCACTGACACGTGCAGGGCTGGCTCCTTCTCACCACCCCGTGAGATGAGTGAGGTTAGGAGTCCTTCTATTCACAGGGCCTGTGAAATGTGCATGGCACGTGGGAGAAGGATTGCATTCCCATTCTGCTGACCTGGGCTGGTGTTGTTAGGCATCAGGAGGTTCGTGTATCTTTCACTATTAAAGTCTAACCTAAAGGAAATGGCTGTGCCATTTGCCCCAGCACTCCAGAAATGAAAACGGGTTGTTACTATATATAACCCACGTGGAAAGGGCAAAGCACTGAGTGTCAGTAAAACACTGTGTAGACTTTTCTTCCTCCCAGTGCCGGAGAGACGAGTCCTGTATGTATCCCAGACCAGGTGGGTGCCCTGCTTATGAGCTCCCTGAGCACTCCTTAGGTGCCAGTGGGCACGAGCGAGCATCCCTTCCTCCAACTCAGCTCTGCCCCTGTTGGATGCAG
The DNA here is from genome assembly GCA_013399175.1 of Odontophorus gujanensis. NCBI lineage: Eukaryota > Metazoa > Chordata > Aves > Galliformes > Odontophoridae > Odontophorus > Odontophorus gujanensis. The sequence continues at coordinate 430,366 of VXAB01008181.1, read as the reverse complement.
TGCTTGTGACTCATTTTCCTCCCCTTCTGACAAGATCATTCCTCACTGGTGGATCTGCAACAGCAAGGAGCTCCCTGCAGGCAGCCACAGAACCTGCCCCAGGAGCTGTTTGCGATGAGAGGTTGTTAGCTTCTGTGTTGGATGTGCTCTTGTAAATGCAGAAGGGATGATGTTCTTTTCAGGATACATATATATAATTATTTTTTTCTTCATTTTAAAGTTTCTTCTGAACTTTCTGTGGATGCCACGTGCATACAACCAGAAGCAAAGGCCCACAAATGCGATTGTGAAATACCACTGAGGGAAATCCTTTGTGCAGAGCCAGAGGGTTTGAGTCACCTCAACAAGAGAGATGCATGGCCAAAATGTACTGATTGAGAAACTGATGTTTGTGCTGCTCCCCCAGGCAGTGTCTGTTGTGTGTGCATGTAGTGTTTTGAATGTTGTGCACACAACAGCTCAGCTGCATGGTGCAGCCTTTGTGCCCAGCCTCCCCCAGCTTTGTGCTCACACTGTGGCAGCTGTCATTTCTACCTCCAGGCTTGTCTGTCTCCAAAACGCTGAGACAAAAAGGGATGAAGTCTGCAGACAGAAGGCAGCGTGGGTCCAGCTGGTGCACTGATGGTATTTAAGTGCTTCTGCTCGATGGGGGATCGCGTGCCCGTTTAGATGCGGATGTATTTATTTTAACAGCAGCCCTCCAGGTAGGCATGCTGCGTGTGAACAGACCCCTCCTCAGAAATGAAAGCTGTAAAGGCAAGAGGGGGGAAAATGAAGTTGTATTGTTACATATCAAAGGACTCATCCTCACCAAGTCACACATACCAAATGCACTGGGTGGGGGGGGAGGGAAATGTGACAGCATAGAGCCTGCCCCCAGCAGCCCAGGCTGAATTAAAAACACACATAGCAATCTCTGCTCCGAATAGCTCCTGCGTGGCTGTATAATTTGAAAGAGAAATGCTTTCGGGGTGATGATGGGTTTTGTCTACATCTGTAATGTCTCATTTGTCTGCGGATGCCCAGCAGCCTTTGCTTTGTTTATTCAAAGATGAGCAAACATGAAACTGAATGTTCTTTTCAGTGATCGGTGGGAGTCGATGTGAAAAATGTTGGTCCTTAAATATATATGTACACGTATGTATGTCTAGCAAGGTTTGCTAGGTGGCTCACTCCTAAACAGACAGCTTGCCTCCTCTTAAGTGCAGAGGATTTGCAAAGAGACAGTTGTAGCTTAGGGACAGTGCAGCATAGTCACTGATGGATCAAGTAGAATTGCAGTTTTAATGGGCTTAAATCACTTGAGACTTTAGGAAAGAAAAAAAAATAGGCTTATTAAGGAAAAAAATAGGCTTATTATTTTTTCTTTTCATTATGGTTGCTCCAGGGCTAGCAAAACTGGGGAACAAAATTATTTTTGTTTGTTTCTTGTTCTGTTATTAAAGAGGATTTTACCCAGAAAAGGGATGTGCATTATCGTTAGTCGTTGCCAGCAGAACAAACAGTACTGCTCTGTAGATGTGGCGGGGAAAGCAGAGCTCCGAGTTTTTGGCAGACTGAAGGGAAAGGAGGAAATGAGCAAGATGCCATGCATGGTTTTTATCACCAGAGATTTGCAAAAATAAGTTAGACATCCGTCAGGGGCTGGGGGTAGGGGTACCACGCGGCTCCGGGGATGTGCAGGCAGCAATCTTAAAACTCCCAGCCAAAAAAAAAAGAGCTGTGCCCCAACCAGCACTCCTCTGTTTGCAAAGGGTGTTCAGATGTGCAGCGAGCACTCTGACTTCGTGCTGCCAGCCTGGGGTCTGCCTGCCTCACCTGTGGGAAGAGCAGAGGGTTAAACGTGCCAAGCTCTTTTATAATCCACAAGAAAATAGAGGTGCTCGGGTTTCTGCCCCGTGTTTTCTTTTGTTATATCACTAAGTGGATGCTTGCGTCTGTTTATGCTCTCATTCCGTGTGTGTTTTGAAATCTCATTGTGCTCGGCGGTGGAAAGTTGGCTGCCCGGTAAAGGCACGTTGAGGACAGCTATCTACAGTAGCTGGAAGGAAATGCTTCTCAAGGTATTGTCCGAGTTGGTTCCTGGGGGATGTGAACTTTCCTTACCTTCTCCACCCATCTTCTGGCAGCAGAGAGAATTCCTCATATTGCTGTTTAAAAAGAAATGAGGAGAATAAATCCATGCTGCCCCGTAATAGCTTTGTGATAGAGGTGGCATGGATTTCAGCAGTACCTGGTAAACTGCTCACGTCGATCCTTCTCATTGGGGAACCTGGGGAATCCCCACAGAGCAGGGAAGTGAAACAGATCTCCAAACTGGATGAAAACCATCATGTTCAAGTAGAGATTCCCTTTGCCTTCCCGGTCTGCTTGGATTTGCTGTTACAAAATGCAGTTGCGCAGCAGGGCTGCTAATTAGATGTTATCAGGACTGTTTTGGAGAGGTTGTGACCTCTAAATTTCTGTTTAGTGTTGCTGTAGGAAAGAAATAATCTTGCTGAGCTCACTAGGGCTCTTTTGAGGGTTTTGGAGATGAGTAGTGTTGTTTTTACCCTGCTAGAAGTGATTTGTTGTGGGGGCTTCTGGAGGATTTGGGGGAAAAGTGCGTGTTTGCACTTAGGGGTTTGTGGTATTAGTGCAGAACATCTGCAAAGTGAGCAGCAGAAGGTTCAGTCCCTGTGTGCTGCAGGCACTGGGGATGGAGTAGGAGTGGTGTGGGCACTGTGATGGGAGCTTTGGGAGGAGGATGCGGGGTTCCTTTTCTTTGGGGCTGCCTAAGAGAGAAGGAACACATTACAGGGAGGGAAAACCCAGTGGGCCTAAGAATACCTGGAATACTGCACCCCAGCTACGGATCCCCTTTAATTAGCTAGACCATGATCAAAGGATGCATTAGTCATGCTCGTTTGTGTTTGCCAGAAGCACGGTAAACCTGCCCTGCCTGCTTTGGTGCTACATCAGGAGCCCTGCTCCCTGCACCACTAAGGTGTCCCACCGAGCTGCCTGCACCAGCACCTTCCCTGGCACTGGGCTCTCTTAGCACCTGCAGCTCCTGCGCTCTGGCACTGCTATTTTTCCTGCTGCCTCTTCCCTTCTCAGCTGCTTTCCTCCAGCATGACCTCGAGGAGACAAGAAGAAAGAAATCCTCCTCCACCAAATTGCTTGTGACTTCCAGATGCTGAACCGAAGTGGGTTCTTCTCCCATAGCAAGCTTTTCCTCCCCACAAACAGATCCAGTTCCTGGGTTGGTTTACAAGGGGAAGCTGCCCTTGTCCACCTGATATTGCTTTGAGAAATCAGTTCTGGGGCAGAGATTGTTCAGATGAGTGGCAATGAGTGAATGGGTGCCTCATTTATTTTCTGAAAGGAAGCTGAAAGCTGCGTGGTATAACACAGTCTGCACGTGGAAGGCTCAGAGGCAGTGTGTTTGTTTCCAGTTAGTCCACTTGAACTTGTGTAGTCACTCTCTTAGCACCTTGTGTGTGCCCGTGGCCTGTTCTTGTCCTCACAGCAATGCTCCTCAGCCTCCTTCCTGCACTGCTGCAGGCTGGCTGCAAGGAATAAAGATGCAAGAGCAACCAGAGCAGGCTGCTTGCTGCTGGAGAGACTGTGAGGTAGAGATTGAGGATGAGTAGAACAGGGGAAGGGTGTAGAGCTGGGTAAGAAAAGGATCTTACATTAATTAAGAGGAGAAACTGCAGATTTTTCTCTCAAGAATAATTAACTTTTCTGCTGTTCTTCATTTCCCACTTCCTAAAGCTCTCACGAAAGCTTCTCCTTGCTTTAGGGAGAAGCGTCACTTGAGAATCTTCTCAGAACTTGGCAGCTCAGTAATAAGGGCATGTAATCTTTTATAATCCTCTCTTCAGGTCTGTAATATCCATTTCTGTTTTGAGGTTCCAAAGTGTTTTGTAGGCCAAGTGGGATTTAACCAAGGGAAATGCATAGTTAATATTCAGGAGCGAAGACTCTGGGTCCTGGATGAAGAATGAGCACTGAATGAGATGGCAAACCTGCTCAGTATTGCAGGCAGGGTCACGGTGATGGCTTTGAGCAGCCACTGGAGGTTTACAGCCCTGACTACTACCCTGGGAACCGAGCTGCTTTTTCCACAGAGTGCAGCTTCTCTGCTGGTGATGTCATGGGAGTGCCCAAGCCCTACAACGAGCAGTCTGTCTGCAGGCTGGGCTGAGTCCAGAGCACACCTGCACATTTCATAAGGTTCCCACCAGGATCACGTTGTGTTTTCTGGTTCCACCCGTCGAGGCGTGCTGATCTCCGCATGCTTTGGGGTCCTGGCACAGATCTGTCTGAGAAGATGCTAACTTCTCTCAGCACACACATCTTCCACGCTGTCTCTCACAAACCTGGCTGCAAACTAGAAGAAAAGGAGCAGAGGGGGAGAGGCAAGGCTCAATTGCCCTCTGCAAGGTTGTGCGGAGTGTAAGAGGCTTAGAGCAGCTCAGCAGCGTTCAAGCTAATTGGCAGCTTTAAACTGCTATTAAGAGCTTCCACACCTTTTGCATGGTGACAGCGAACTGGTGCAGCTTTCTAATCAGAATTACCCTGCCAGACCAATTCTTGCCTCATGCTGAATTTCGCTTTTGCTGCTAACTCCTTAGCTCTCATTTTTTAGGACTTGCAGGAAAGCTTCGAACTGTTGGCACGCTCAGCATCTGCTAGCTGAACAACTTGTAAGATTTTAAGACTTGTGGTTTCTTTTTTGGAATGTCTCCATCATTTTCCATCCCAAAAAGAAAATCTGAGTGAAGTCTCATGGCTGTGTCCCTGCGGTCAAACTGCATTTGCACTCTTTGGGCTTGTGCTGAGGACACAGCCATCAGAGGCTGAGGGTGGTCACTGTAGTAGTGAGGGGATTGGGAAGGTTTGGTTTTGAGTTGTGTGTGTTATGGGGGAATGAGAGTGGAAATCTTGGCTCATCTCTTGATGCAGGCCCAGCCCCAGTGTGAAAATTACTGAGCTTTTGATAAGCAAAGTGGTGATGTACCCAGTGTAGGGCAGATGTTCTGGCTGGGGAGTGAGAAAATGGGGCATCTGGGTGCTCGACTGGGTGAGCCAGGCTGCTGCATCTCTGCAAACAACCCACAGTGCAGGAGTGAGGGTAGGAGCAATGTCAACAAGAGGAGAGGCAGCGAGAACTCGTCCGTCTGGAGGATGCTAGATTTGTTAAGCTGTGCCATTGTGGGTTTTTTCCCCCTTTTTGTTGTGTAAGAGGCAGCCCTTGGCTGATCTGATTCCTTAGCCCTTCCCATGTAAAAATCATTCCTTACACCTTTAATGCAGACCATCTCTAGGAAACTGAAAAATCTGGCCTGTAGCTCTGGTCTGCTGGGCAGGACTTTGATGCTCACTCTTCTGCCTTATAGGGTTAGTCACATTGTCCCTGTGCTTGCCAGCAGCTGGAGGGAGAAAGCTCCAAACCCTCTATCTAAGCAGTGAGCAACAGCTACCTCTGGCCTTCTCATCTCAAAATGTTAAGAGATTTCTCCACCTGGAGATGGTGTGCGGGTAGTAGGGAAGGGGAAGTGTGCACATGGCAGACAAATTGCTGTTGCTATGCTTTCCATTAGGGTACAGGGCATGTGAAGTGCACCTGGCTGAACAACCTTTCTAACAATCCGTGTGGCTGATGAGATTCTCCAGTGGGACAGAAGAAAAGCAGTTCTTAGGCTGTGCCTGATCACTGCCACTCAATAAAAGAGTAGCAGAGAATTAATGGGGTACCACTGTGGGATTGGACAGTGCTAGAAGGATTAAAGGTCCTGTAAAGAACTTGTGCCAAAGTGCATTGGAATCTGAGCAAGTCGTGATGTTGGTCATAACTTCTGCCAGCTTCTAAAATACCTTTTTCATCTACTTAAACAGTTTACAGCTTTATTCTGCGTAGAACGGGTTTTCCAGGTAGTGCTTTGGCTGTACCCAGTTGGTGGGAGAGCTTTTGAGATCCCTGAAATCTGATGGCTTTGCTAAGCTTTCCTTACCTCCTACCCCTTGGTATTAGGTTTCCCTAGAAGAATTCAGTTGCTGCTATGTGCAGCTGCTGGAGGAGAGCAACTGCATTGAGCTGAATCGAGGGCTTGCCTGTGTACCAAAGGTTGCTGCATGCAGCTATTAAATATAACTCACAATTCACACTGGATGCTTCCCTCTAATAAGATCCTACGCAAATAGTATGCCTCTCATCCTAGAGGGTCTGCTCCTGCTTTCAGCACTTGAAATAACGCCTCCTTTGCTACAGAGGTCTTCCACCTGCTGTGAAAATGTAGGTACTTCTTCAGTGTGGTAGAGCTGTGCCACAGTGACAGAGAAGGGGAAGTGAGCTGTGCTCACGGTACCTAGAAAACCTGCAGCCACTGCCTGTGCTGTGATTTCAAATAAATAGACTAGGTTTCATTTCTCTAGTGTGTCCTGATCGTATCTCTATCAGCGTTGTGCTTCAGAGAAGCACTCACCTCTCAGAACCTCCTCTTTTCTCTGGCTCGGCAGCATGTGAGTCTCTGGTTTAGCACACATGGCATGTAGTGCTGTGTCTTGAGTACTGTGTTCCCTGTGAGGACATCGTGGTGGCTGTCTGCTCAGGGATGAGCATCTTCCAGGTCAGTCTGCATCATCAGATGGGAAAATGCATGCGGTCTGCTTAGGTCACGAGCGTGGCCAGGAAGCATCATTTCTAGCTGGGAGTTGGTGGAATAGGAAATGTAAACAAAAGTTCTATGTATTTATTTGCAAGAGAGAAAGTGGGATTGCCTGGTGGTGCCTTTCCTAGCAGCCCTCAGTGCGTGCTGAGGTCACCTGGTCCCTTGCACTGAGTAGGGCTTCTCCAGGGCCTGGGCTTGTTCTCAAATTCTCTGGTCTGCTTTAGATCCAGACCTTCATCCAAATGCTATATCAAATACTGTATAAAATAGTCACAGATACACACAGCTACGTGTCACGTAACTGTGCTGTTTATTTTGACTTGCCTCGGTGACTTCTTTTGCAGAAATCCTTCCTCCCTACCAAGTGTGGGCTTAAAGAATGAGACATGTTGAGACACTGTGTGTTTCCCTTCCCCCCATATCTCTCCATTGAATCACTAGCTTCATCACCTTGTAGAGATGGGGCACGTTCAGTATCAGCCTCTTAATTGCCCCTTGTCCGTCAGGAAGCTTCTCATCAATAGCAAATGAAGCTTCAGCTCCTGTTCAGCAGCCTGATAAACGTTCCAGCGTGATGATTATTCAACCTGAACTGCCTGCCCGTGCGGATTTGTGTGGGTTGGAGTCCTGGCAAGATCTCAGACAACAGCATTTACCTACACCTCTCTGAATCCGGTCTCCATGGCAAGTACATAAACCATCACGGAAACATTGACACCGGGTGGGTAGACCTGTTGTCAGGAGGTGTTAGGGCTCCTTCTAATCTTCCCTGCATCCAAGCTTGGCTGCCTTGTTAGTTACTCAGCTGCTTGGCAGCTCTGTGCTGGAAACACGAGGAGCAGAATGCGGACCCTAATAAAGTCGATGAACATTTGGCAAGTACTTCAGTAAGCCCTCGGTTTCACCACAGGAAGAGCTTGGCTCTGAAAAAGGGGCTTTGACTCGTGCCAGGGGTGCTCTTGTCATCGCTGGGATGGAGGTTTGCTTTTCTGTGTTTATTGATAGCAGGGAGAGTGCTTTTTGGCAAAGGAAACCAAAGATGTGAATTATGTCATTCTGTCGCTTTTAATGTAGGTTTCTTGGCCTGATTTCTGCAAATTCTGTCTTCTTCGCTTCTCCTGAAGATGAGATGCCCCCCTTCTGGTGGCAGCAGGGCTGCTGGGGGCTGAATGCCCCTGGAACATTTGACATTGCTTGGAAATAATTCCCCAATCCTGCCCATTGGCTGCGTTTTGGAAAGAAACCCCCACTTGTGAGTGCATCTGGAAATTTTGTTGTTGTTGTTGCATAGTTGCATTGGAAGACTCAGAAACATTCCCATCTGATAGCACCAGCACTGTTCCCTCAACTGCCATCAGTTTTCATAAAATGCCTTATCTCTCTCTGCAGGATCAGCCTGGCTCTGGCTCCTTCTTTCCATCTTCCTTCTCCCAGCACCCATCAGCACCTCTTTTCAATACATGGTTGTGGTGTGACCATTCCTTTCTTAACCCCTATTTTCTTTATAAGCTCTGTAGTTAATAATAAGGTACAAGTTCTCAATTGGCTGAGAGAATGGGAGCTGTGTGGATCTTTATTATGTGCCTGATGGCATTTCAGAGCCCCGAGGAAAAACGGCACAGATTCAGCTCTGTGTTGGATGCAGCAGGCGGGCAGTGGTGCTGCTCAGTTCAGCAGGGAGCAGGTACAGAGAAGAGGACGTTCTTCCAAGCTGTTACCTAATGGATATTAACATTTGAAGGCACATAAGGCATGACCTTTAATCCTGTGTGTATTCTATCTGATTCTACCTTCCTGAATGCCTCATTGCAGTGATGCAGAAGGGGGAAGGGTTGCATCAGACCAGAGAAATGCATCTCTTAGCAGTGCTTGCACACCCAGGTGTGTGGCTGTGTGAGCCTGTCCCACCTGAACACCTGCAGGCTTGGAGCTCCCAGCTGCTCTTCATGCATCTCTTCTAGTACGTCCACCAGTGAGTTGCTCTCCAACACCCAACCTTGTATGAACCAAAAGATAACGTCATATAAGATGATAGAGAGTGACCCCTCGGTGAGAAATGGCAGCCCTGATAAGGGTACAGTAAGGATGCTGAGGCAGTGGCACAGGTTGCCAAGAGTGGTGGTGGTACCCCATCCCTGCAGCCAACCAGGGTCAGGCTGGACAGGGCTGTGAGCACTGATGGAGCTGTGGGTGTCCCTGCTCAGTGCAGGGGAGTTGAGCCTGATGGCCCTAAAGGGGTCTCAAGCAATTCCACAGTTTTCAGCTGTTTCCTAAAGCAATCCCAGATACACAGGGACTTTTTGCTGCTGCCTTCCCTTAGTGATCCGATCAGTGCCACTGAGTCAGTTTTATGAAGCATTAGTGGCAGAGATTGGTGGGTTTTATTGCATTCACATTGGGGCCAAGAATATAAAATGAAAACTGAGGATGAAGAGCTCCGGAAAGCAAAATGGGGCTTGTGAAGCAACCGAGCGTGTATGTGATACTGTGCAAAATCCCCAGGAGTCTTGAGTCTGAACTTGTAAAATATTTCAGGGTAAGGTTTGAAGTTACAGCTGCCGCAGAGATTGGCTGCTTGGGCAGGCCAGCTGAGAAATGACTGAAATAGGGCAGGGAAGCTGCTAGGTATGAGTGCACTGAAGCTTATGGTTGTTGCAGGCAGTTCTCTGTGAGCTGCAAGATGGGCTTCCAGTGTTAGAGACAGGAGAGGGCTGCAGGTACCCAATGCTTTGCACAACCATTTGCCACCAGTCCTCACTCCGTTGGGGCAGGCAGCCTCAATCAGCTGGGGCTGCCAGGCTGTGTCCTGGCATGCATCTGGAAGGTCGCTACCGCACAAGATGAACGCTGCAGCGTGCTCCAGCAGTGACTGACAGCTCCAGACAGCGAGGTGGCACGCTGTGCTGCCGGCAGTCTGCAGAACGCTCTGCTTGGCAGGGAGCTGAGGCTGGCCTGCAGCACCCGATGACTCAGTGAAGTCCGGGAGCTGTTATTGCAGTGGAAGAAGCCATTCCGTTCTTTAATCCTTCTGTGCAGCCCTTAGATCAATTGGATGGGACGGTGCCAAAGCCTCTAGTCAGTAGAAGTCCTAATGCTAAGGTTTTCCGGGGATGGGCAGGCTGTGACTGTAGTAGGCTGTGTGCTGGAGCTGGTGCTTCTAAAGGGTTTCACCGCGTCGTGTCCCCAAAGCACGTTGCTCCCTTACTGCGCTGCTCCATCCCTTTTCCCCTGCTTCCCCGAGCCCTGCCTGTGCCTGCACACACATTTGGGTGCACTGGATCTGTGCAACCACTGTGCAACTTCATTCTCTAGCTTTCCAAGCGGGCCCTGAGACAAAGCTGCTGCGCGTAGGTGGAGAGCACGGAGATGTCGCAGCTCTGTTAATAACGAGGTGGGATTTGGAAAGCAGAGCTCGGAAGCGCTCGGAGGAGGGCTCCTTGCTGCCCTCCCGCTTGCAGGCAGCGGGTGCACGAGGATTCAGTGGCCTCTAGTGGCGAATGCATGCAGCAGGCTTCCCGAGTGCGAGCCCCTGATGGGGGAGTGCTGCTTTTTTGCACCGTTATCCCCCTGGCAACATCTCAGGAAGATGCAGAGCTGGGTCAGAGAGCTGCCCGGCTTGCAGTTGATGTGCTGTGGATCAGGGGCTCACCTGCTTGGCAGTGCCACCACGCTTCTGTCTGCGTTCTCCTTTCTGTTCTTAGAGAAAAATTCTCGTAGCGAGAGGCACGGCGAGGCGTGGAGCTCGAGGCTGAGAGTCTCGAGGCAAATTGGCTTTTTAGTTTTTTGTCACCGCAGCGGTTGTGGCTGAATGGAAATGCTGGGAGGCTGCTGTCTGTTACAATTCAATCTGACAGCTTCCCCGCTGAACGGCTGCTAGGGAGCCTTTCCCAATTCATTGCCATCCCCTTGAGTTTTCCCTCCCTTCCTCATGCCTGCTGCCTTGCTCTCAGCCTCCCTTCCTGCGTCTCTCTGCCCTCAGTCTCACACAGCCGGGTTTATTAAGATGCAGGGGGCATTCAGGGCCCACAGAAGGAAGCGTGCGGGCTGTCACTCTTTGCTTTTGGTTGTATTTCAGTCCTCAGCAGCAGCAGCATTCACATTCTTCTCAGGTAGTGCCATTTTCCTAAGGCACGCTGTAGGTACATAAGTATTCATGGTGTAACTCGCACTGCCTTCCCCACGGCTCCTTCCAAGATGAGCAGTTTGTCTTTTAACACACCGAAACAGGCGCTGCCAAGTATGGCTCACCACTTTGCTGCAGAGCCACGGAGCAAAGGAGGGCAGCTAATGAGAGGGCAGCTAATGAGACGGGCTAATGACGCTAGGACCCTCGTTCTGTGTTCGCAGATGTGAAAGGACCACCTACACACAGGCTATCCTGCGGCCAGTCCCCCTACACCGAGACGACGACATGGGAGAGGAAGTACTGCATCCTGACTGACAGCCAGCTGGTGCTGCTCAACAGGGAGAAGGAGGTGAGAGAACACACGCCGGCCTGCCGTGGTAACACGGGAAGGCAGCTTTCTTCGCCTCTCTTTTTTCTTGGTTTTTTTTTACTTTTTAAGCTGCGCTCAAGTCAAATCGAGTGTGTGAACTGTGAGAGCTAACCCGTTCCTGTGTGCATAGATGGCAGGGGGTGTGGAGTTAGAAAGCAGCTGGCCCAGGTGCCAGTGGCACAGAAGCAAACTGTGTGCATCCACTGCTCCTTGCTCGAGTCTTAGGGACCAGCATTTCAACCTGCCATTGCATTTCCCTATGCTCTCTCTGCTTTTAATGGTATCTAAAGCCACCTGGCTACCCAAACCTCATGTCAGTGCAGATGTCAGCTTGCAGGAGTGGTTTCTTGGTGCCTGTGTTGGAGTGCAGAGCAGAGGTGTGCAACCTTTGTGCTCTGCAGTCCTTTTGCTGTTGTCAGAAGGTAAATTGCTTGAGACAAGGGTTTGCCTTCTCTCTTGCTAAATGTAGCAGACAGGATTGAGTGGCCCTTGGCATGAAATACTCAAAGCTATTGCAACCTTTGCTTTAATTATAAAATTACTGTGTGTGTGTGTATATATAGCATGTAGGACTTGGCGCTGTGCCTTGGTATGAAGGTAATGTCAATATGGTTAAAGAATAGGCATATTTCAGTTGACTGAAGCATTGTGAACAAACGAGTGCTGATAAGTCCTTTCTCAAGCATACACCACAATATGCTTTTTCTTGTTTTATTTAATGTCTACAGGCTCTCACAAATACACGAACCTGAAAAGTTGATAATGTTCCTGGGTTTGTTTGCTTAATTTCCCTGTTATGGATTTACCATTCAACTATTTCAGGAGGAGCTATAAAGTAGGAATGATTTCAGATTAAATCTATGAATTTGAGTCTCATAGCATGGTTTCCTGCATTTGGATTTCCTGGATTTTTGCTTTTTTCTGATTTCTTTGCGAGCTCCTGCACGGGCTGGGAGCATGAGACCTGTTCCTGGTGTGGCACTAAGTATTTGAGCTTTGATCAGGTGTGCTTACGAGGGCTGGAACTTTTCCCTGCACAGGGAGAGTGGGAGAAAATGGTTTAGAGGATGACTTGAGTTATTAAAAGGGAACAGCATCAATGCTAATTTGTAGGAGAGGTAATCAGATGCAGGGGAAATTGAAGACCCATATCATAATGTTTGTTTACTACGTAATTCTTTTTCTAGTCTGACAGGAATGTCACCTAAGGAATTAAGGTATCTCCTGAAGAAACCTAAGGACATGAGAAGTATTCCTAAAGCTGTGCTATACTGGCGCAGCTGGGCTAAAAGGATGCATCTCATTAAGGGGCGCATTAAGGAGCATAATTGAGAAAAAAAACACTGACTCATATCAGCAGTAATTATCTGAAGGTGGTAACCATGCTCTTAAGGGTTGTTAATTTTGCTTACCACGTACAGTTGAAACGTTTTGTAGGGAGTCAGATGAGCCTCTTGCTTACATCCTGAGGAGTAAATACGGGAACTCTGAAGCATCACTGATGTAAAGTCATTATGTGTTGTTTTTAATTGCACTCTGTTTTTGCCTGTTTTCTGCCAGAAGCTGGAGAAATTCCGTGCTGGGGCATATGCAGCATGGGTTTTAAGTATAGTAAAGGAAACCTTTGTAACATGCTCTCAAAGGAGTCTGCCAGCACTATCACAATGGGAAATAACTTGTTTTGGAGAGTGCTGTGTGCAGGTGAGCCAGACAGACATGCCTTTGGTGCAGGTGTGACTCCAGATGCTGATAATGTGATTTGTTTCACAAGCTAGAGACAGATTGGCCATTCTGATTTTGAAGTAATTTGGGACTACTGTAAGTGAAAGGGAAAAGGGAACTCCTAGCAGGCACAAGTGCTTGTAGGAAAATAAAAGGTTGTTTTAATCTGGAGTCTGTACATACAGCAATGTACGTGCAGTTCCTTAAAGAAATACAGCAGCTACACTGGTGGAACTGCTGGTTGAGGTGTGGAGCTGATGCTCTGGATTTGCACCTTTAATGCCTCCCGAGCAGAGGCATCCCTTGCAGCTTTCCTGAGTAAGGACAGCAGCGTGGTGCCTTCTGCTTGGTGAGTCACTGGGAGGGGAAAGGCTCCATGGCATGTGGTCTCCAGGAGGGAGAGAACAGAGGCCTGCAATCTTGGGAAGAAAGGAATGATGGAGAAGTGTGTAAGAGAACGGGAAAGAGCCCCTGGGTGGGGTTGCAGATACCACCTTCCTAAGCATGGGAAGGAGTTAAAGGCGTGAGGAGAGGGGAGGTTAGGAAGTGCAGAAAATAGATTCTCAGAGTAAAATGATACTTAGAATGAAATTGTTGGAAAGGTGATCCTAGAAGATTGTTTTTCCTTTGCGAACCTGAAACGAGGCAACAGGAGGATGGAGGGGTTCCTGCTCTGAATGTGGAAACTGCTGATAGAGCAAGTTGGCCAGATTTTCTTCAGACTGTTGACGAGGATCTTAGAAACAGTGTGAGGAACGGAATGATACACATCAGTAAGGGAATGGGAGGGATGCAAGAAGGAAGAGATGCTAACAGCAGTGCCCTCTCAGCTGGCACAGAGCACTTGCATCATCTCAAGGCTGGCATAATGTGAACATGCTGTGGGGCATCCGAGGCATCTCCTTTTATTTCCTGTACATCTTCTTTGTTCCTTTGCAGAACAGAAATCCAAGAAGCTCAGCCCGTGCAGGGTTGAAAGGGAACAGATATGTTTGATGTTTATGATACTTTGTTAGAATCATCATAAAGCTGAAAGGTAGGAAAACGTAAAATGTGCAAAGAAATAAAGAAAGCATGTCTTAGTTGCTTTACATAACTGAAAGAAAACCATTTTAGCATTTAAGCTACAGCATCGTGCACTGCACGGTGTTTTATTTTAAGGCTGAGAGTACAGAATAAAAGTAAACCAGGGAGTAAGAAACCTTTTTCTTGTAACACCCTCTCTGTCCACCCCTGTACAGATTTATTGACGAGGCAGTTTGGACAGTGTGTGCAGGCAGACTGGCACTGTGCAAGCACAACAGTAGGTTGGAAATCAGAGAAATATCGAGGCTCAACTTGGGCCAAAAATATCTGTCATTACTCAGACAAAAATAGGTTGGGAGTATCACTGTGTGCAGCGTTGATACGTATTAATTACTTGACAGCTCATGTACTTTATAAAATGGAATAGGTGAGATTACAGAATGAAGATTATTAATGAAGGGAAGAAACTGAGACCCAAAAAGTAAGTAGAAAGGAAATGAGCACCTGTAGGGGCATGAGGGACAGTTTAGCAAATGAGGAGGCTTAAGTGACAGATGTGCAATTACTAGAACATCTCGTGGTGTGGCAACACCTAGCAGCATCTTCCAGGACTAGGAGAACAGGTTGAAGCTGATTCTCACTTACAAAGCAGTGTTTCTTTTTTATAAGAGGAAGACAGTTTCCCACTGTCAGGAGAGTGTTATGTTTTCAGCCTTGGTGAAACCTGTTCTGTAAGCAAGAGCTGTGAGCACCCACATCTAAAGAAGGCACGACAAAGGGTGCCTGCAGTAACAGAGGCACTGGAACAGGAAAAGGGAATGAGTCAGTGTCTCTGATCAGCGGTTTCTGATAGATAACCCATTGCACAGCACTTTCATGAGAGATGTGACAAATGAATCCATCCGGGTTCGGGCTGCTTTTTGGTTAGTCACTGTCTGTAACTTGGCTGCTGTCCTGCAGAATCCTTTAGTTTTGCATTCAGCTGCAAATGCAAATGAGAATCTCTTATCACTGTGATAGACTCTTCCCTTATCACTGTGATAGACTTCCCTTTTCTGCCCCACACCCCAGGCCTTACCTTGTTTTTTGGATTTAGAGGCATTTCTAATCAAAGACAAAGACTGCTTGTAGGAGCTGGTGGCAAGACCTCACTGATGTGTTTCCCTGCATTATTGCCCTGTACTCTTTGCTTCCTGTGACCAACACCAGTTGTGGAGGAACAGCAGTGCTCCCAGGGAGAGCAGCAGGAGCAGACACAGGTGCACAGTGCCCAAAAAAAGCTGCACAGAAACTTGCTGGCGGCCCAAAGTGCTGCTTGAGCCCTGACTGCAATACATAATGGTTCTCCTCCGTCCCGGTGCAGTATTGCTCCTGATGCAGCTTGCAGAATTCCCAAATGAAATTAATAGCATCAGGTGTTTCTCAAGGCACTGTAATAACAAATGCAATCTTTTTTTTTTCTGGCGTGGGCTGTTCTGCACCAGATGAGTGTTACTACACCAGTGCCCCTCCTCTAGCATGCAGCCCAACCACATTTTCCTGGTCAAGGCAGATAGTGAGTACAGAAGGCACCGTGGCTTAGGGGCCCTTGGACTCTCTTCCTCCTAATGGCTTAGGTCCTCTGTGAAGACAAATCCTATCTCTGGTATGCAGCAGTTGATTTGGTTTTGACACCAGCTGCAGTGTGCTGTGGCCTGTTTGCTTTTCCCAAGGACGTGAAAGACAGCGTGGGCTGAGCCACCGACCTCCTTGCCCTCAGTAGTGAGCTGCTGCCCCCAGGCTGTCCTGCTGGCTGCTGTCACCCTTCCTTCACACTGCTAGCTGGGTGCTTCTAGCTGGCCCCTTCATCTCACTGGATTAAAAGTATGTTTCTGTCGTCCTGTGCCAGAGGGAGAACAAAGGTACTGAAGGAGGGCACTTAAAAGAAAAGGGACTATATGAATTTCTCAGCTAGAAGTCAGATGGTGGAGAAGTCTACCTCGCAGGAGCTGCATAGGTGTGGGATGGGTGTGTAAGTGTAGGTTCAGCAAGGTCCCTGAGCAAGGAGCAGCACCTCAGTGCTTCTGAAGCGTGCTGCATCCCTCCAAAACCGTGCTCTGAAGAACAGAGTGTGTCAAAGGGAGAGATACCAAATGGTGTCTCCGGATGAAACCTGAAAATCTAACCTGTGACCTTGAATGAGCGTAGCATAAACTTAACAGAATGACTCTGTTCGACCTCTGATCATTTAGCGAAGGAGCTGCTGTAAGTATCTACCAACAAAGAGAGCGGCCGTGGTGGAGTAACCTCTGGGGAGCTGGGAAACGGGGTTTTAAAAATGAGCACTGTTTGAAGGAGACAAATAGACTGGCAGCAGTAACAAATAGCATTCTCTTAAGGTCATTTTTAATGCTAAGTGCCTGAAAGTCAGGAAATGCCAGAACAAGTTTGCGAGAGCCTGCGTAGTGCTGCCTGCTTCTAAAATAGTACAGCATCTTATGCATCTTTTACAGCCTTCAGTACAAATCTGATCTGGTGGGTGGCAGCCCTGCCCACAGCAGGGAGCTGGAGCTAGGCCAGCGTCGAGGTCCCTTCCAACCCAAACCGTTCTGATTCCAAATGAATGATGTCTTTTTGGTTGCTGTTAATACTCTGTTTACATCTTGGAGGTACGAGCAGCGCAGGAAACTTGACTTGTTGAAGTAGTGTAAAATGAGCAGAGCTGCTCCTGCGTGTTGTTACTGGAAAGGGATGCTCTCATCTTCGGGCTAACAGCTGTCTGCATCTTTTCACCCAGGTGCCCACGGAGGGGTTGCAGGAGCCTCAGGATGCCACCAAAGGCCGCTGCCTGCGCCGCACGGTGAGCGTGCCCTCCGAGGGCCAGTTCCCCGAGTACCCACCAGATGGGGCCGCCAAGCTGGGTAAGTGAACTGCAGCGGATGGATGTGGATTTCTAGCTGCACGATTGTTTGTGCTGCGCCTCTTCCCAGGCAGCATCCCTGCACAGCAGCCTGCGGAGGTCTGCACCGTGCAGCCTCGTGCTGCCTGCCTGCAAAGGGGTCTGCACAGCATGGTTAACATCACTGAGGCTGTGTGGGGTGCCGGAGAAGTTGTGCTGCTGCAGGACACGTGGAGGCTTGTAACTGTGTGTGTGTTTGAGGGTACTGACAGTGCTGGGACTCCCAGCTGAGGGCAGGGTGATAGGAATGCAACTTCTGCTGGTAGCTTGAAGGTGTTTCTGCTGTGGTAACAGCTTTGTAGCAGTGGTTTCCCAGGTCCAGTGCAGAGTTTTTCTCTCTTCTTTATTCCAACCCATGAAGCATTGCTGCAGCTCTTCCCAAGGCACAAAGTTGGGGAGGCAGCAGCCATGCACAGAGGAATTCTTTTCATGCCCCACTCATGCAAGAAATTGCCTAGGCATAAACTGTGAGCTACTGATAGGGGCTAGGAGCAATTCTTCTTTAGTTCATCTCTAAAATATCAATCCTAAGAGTGAGGGAGCTGTAGCAAAAACTGTTGTACATCTCCAAACAGTAAACCAGCTGTGATTACACTGTTACCAGAGGTGAAGAGGAGGCAGGGTATTTTTCATTCCATAGGCTCATCTGCGTTTTATGCCAAAGAATTTTATTTTCTAACTATACTACGCTCAAGTCGTTAGAAGAGAAAGTTCTTTGAAGCTAAACATAGAAAAACCCACTCTTCTGGATAGCTAATTAACAGGCTGCAAATGTAGCACTTATTTGTTTGTGCTTGCTTGTAGCTCTATCTAACTCTTCCTTATCTGGGTGAGGAAGACAGGGCTGTGTTTTTGTTTTGTTTGACTCATGGTTCAGGAGTCTGAGAAGAAAGAGGCAGGTCAGTGATTTAGGGAGGAAAATTGCAAAATAACTTGGGGATGGGAGAGGTGAGCATAACTCCCACTGGATTTGTTTGTGGTCATTCAAACACAGCTCTAAGCTATCCTCTTGTTTTGTCATATGAACAAATACTCATTCTTTTTTGGAAGTAAAAGCAGCATTAGGCACATTTGCATTGTGCTCCAGGCAAAGTACGTGCTCCAGGTGTGTGGCTGGTGGGATGGCAGGGGAGTTATTTGCAGCTTGGCAAGTTAGACAGAACTCTAAAATCCACAGAACTCTAAAATCCAGGGGATTCCAGTGCTTATTTTTTCTACAGCATGTGTATAAATCCATGTTTTTTGCACTTCACTGAGCATCTGAAGAGCTGGAAATCCAAGCATTACATTTTAACATGTAACCTTGCAACCTTCTTCACTTCTCTTGCACTGCCACAGGGAGTAGGTGCCTGTGCTGTTTGGGTGTGTGCATTACAGTGCATTTTGTGACAACTTTATGTGGTGTGCTATTCGATGAATGCCTGGCAGGAATCTATTAAAAGCTCAAGGGAAACCCGTATCTGCATCACACATATGGGGATGTTAGCAAACAGAGACATCAACAAAGCACGTAACTGAAGGTAGGGGACGTGCAGTGGATGGGGGAGGAAGAAAGGCATGAGCTGGAGAAAAATGGAGCAATGTCCCATCTGTGAGCAGGGCTGAGAGTAAGTGGGAGGGATGGCTGTGCATAATCTGATAGCAATGCCCTAGGTGAGGTTCCCTTGTCTTCACATCCTGGTTGGAAGTGTCTCATATCGTGATTACGCCTCACTAATGAGGAATGCGGGTTGGTAGGGACGGTGGTGGGAGGAGCTTAGTGTCAAGGTGTGGAGCCAGAGGACAAATCAGTGCGGGAAGCCACTGGATATCTTTGTAGAAAAAGAAGGGGATGGTGGCAGCCAGGACATATCACCAGCAGTACAGATGACAGCAGGGCTAAAATAGCTTTAGAATGCACACCGAAACCTGCAAGCACAGCAGAGGCTGATAAAATATCCAGCAGAGAAAATGCTATGTAGAGCTGATAAAGAGTGTCTCGCATGTCCCAGGAAAGCCTGTGCATGACATGGCAAGAGCAGGCTGTGCATCTTATAGTGATATCTGGAACCACTGCCTGCAGAGGGGTTTCTTGGGGCTGGCACTAGTGCAGAGGTCAACACATAGCAATGACATCTGGGTTTTTTCTCCCACTAAGGTTTCCATTAAATAAGTAAATAAATCAGGTGATGGACTTCTTTTTTCTCTGTAGCACCTTTATGAAACACGCAGAGTATCGTTATCAAATCAATCTTTTTTTTTTTAATGGAGCAATTGGAACAGTGTGTGTGCTTGAGGCAGTGCTTAATTAATTAACAGCAATACCCATTCTGCAGATATGTGCAGCATTCTTTTATAGCCATGTGCACATATCCTGGCAGCACCATTCCTAGGAAGTGTGTGGGAGAGGACCTACCCACGCTGCAGCAAGAGATGTGTAACTCACCAAAGGTCAACACTAAGTCAAGTGTGCCTTACCCAAGGGCTGCTGGAGTCATTCTTGCCATCTCTTTCATTGCTACCCTTGCTGCAGGGTTGGCTCAGCTGTTTGTGTGGCAGCTGCTGAACCACCATGGTTTGCAGTCCTGCATACTAAGATAGGCACCAATTTCCACATACTTCAACGCAGTAAGCTGTAATTTGTGATGGCTCAGCAGCTGCTGGAGGAGCAGCTGAGCCATCCCTTCTGTGCAGGCAGAAACCACTGTAGTCACCCCAGCACGAGAGCCAGAGGGACGGACACACAGATTACACACAAGACAGAAGGCGACTTGCTTCAACAACAAAAACGTGCAAGATCATTTTATAAAGTCTGGAGGACACTCGCTGTGGGCTAGCGTAAGAGCTTGTCCTCTGCTTGCAGGCAGTGGAGAGATTGTTTCCAGTGTTGAAATTCTTAATTCCTGTCTGGAAGGGATGCTGTACACACAGCTGTGTAATCCAACTCTCTGTTAAATATATGCCATGAAATTTCCTTGGTAAGTAATCGCTATCATTGCAGTAATACCTCTCTGAGGGTGAACAGGCACGCTTTTAACTCTCTCATTTTCTTGCTAGGGTTTTGTCTTGGCAGCACTTATTGTCAGAAGTGCTTCCATTCGGGGAAGCTAAAAATGGAGCTGTAATTTATCCCTGACTCCAGCTTGACAGCCTCTTTCCTGTTTCTTTCAAGCATTACTTTCAGTGGGCTCAGTTGGTTGTTTTTTTATGAAGTGTGCTATGGGCCCTGGAGACCAGAACCTGAGTGTTGGAGAAAGGGTTAACACAAAGAAAACTCAAGAGAACGTATCCGTTGTACTCACCACGGTGCCTGATTCAGATCCTGCTCTTTTTTAACAGGTGTATGGGTTTTTTTGTTAGGGAGACTGCAGTCTTGAGATGCAGAGGATCATTCTTTATAACAGCATATTGGAATTAATTATTCGTACAGTAAAAGCATGATTCAGATTTCCACCATTCATGCTTTTTAATAGACTGGTAGCACAGTTCTTGTTTCCTTGCACGAAATAGCATTCTTCCTCCTTACTCTGCTTCCTTCTCACCACCTGCTCGTATTAAATGAGTCGTTAAAGTGAATACATAGTGGAAGTTTGACTCTGGCATCTGGGAGCATCTTTGGGGCGTGAGGAAGGGATTTTTTTGCCTGCGTCTGTGGAAGCAGCAGGAGGGATTGCAAGTGAGGAAATGGTTTTTTAAGATTATTTAAAAATTATTAGGAAAGAGCGTCATCAGGGAGAGTTCTTTGAGATTCTCCAATGCTGATGTTGATGCACATGGATTGCAAAGGGCTAATGATGTAGAGGAATAATGTTGATGCAAATGGATTTTCTTTTCATATTTGGAGACAGTCATCCAAGAAGAAAATGAGGACTTTTTCTTGTTGAAGCAAGTTAACCCTGTGCTTCCTCAGTCCCATCTCACATGAAGTTTTTGAGTAAAGCCTGCGAGGCTTCAGTGAAAATAGGTGAAAAAATAACGATGCTCCGTGCACATCTTTGTTCTGTCCTCACCGTGAGACACCAGCGCTGAGAATTTCTGCTTTCTATCCAGCAACTGGGTCTAAAAAACGTGGGGAAACACAGATTGTAGCATCCATACATGTTAAATGCTAGTGTGTTGGCTCTTGCCTTCACTCATATAATTGCTGTAAACAAAATT
Source organism: Odontophorus gujanensis (assembly GCA_013399175.1). Classification (NCBI taxonomy): domain Eukaryota; kingdom Metazoa; phylum Chordata; class Aves; order Galliformes; family Odontophoridae; genus Odontophorus; species Odontophorus gujanensis. The sequence goes on along the minus strand of VXAB01008181.1, from coordinate 409,388 downwards.
AACTTGGAGTGTAGACGAGGAGCTCTGGCATAGAGCAGTGGTCTGACTGACACTTCACTTGGCAGCAACGCAGATTTAGGCTTTTTCCATCTCCCTTTCACCGTGTCAGTGAGTAAGTTTGTGTCCCTGCACCATGCAGTCATTTATTTCTGCAACTATTTTTTAATCCAAATCGCTGCCCTGCCTTGTAGATGACTGTGCCAGCACGACTGGGGGAATGGTTCTGCAAGAGCAACGTGCAGCCAAGTGTGAGAGGAGACAAGGCAGGGACTCCGTCAACTAGTTTTGTTGCTGACAAGTGTCTGGAAACACCAATTTAAAGTGTTGTTTTTTTGTTGTTGTTGTTGTTGTTTTCTGGAGTTTCTTGGCTGGAGGGAGGTAGGATAGTCACCAAGGCTGAGGACAGTCTGGGTAGGCAAGCTGCGTGCCTCATGGGGGCTGCTATACAGACAGCTCTGTGTACCCAGTGTCTGCTCCCCCTGCATCATGCCCTGCCTCATCTTCCAAGCTTTTGGGCTGGATGCACCTTTGTCTGAGAGCCAGAAGGCTTTCAGTGCCTCAACCTTGTCTGTGTAGTTGAATATCTTCCACACATGACCCCTGCCACTGCTCTGCAGCTCCTCATCCTTCCCAACCTACTGTCAGCACCTACTCTTCCTCCTTGGGACAAGTACCCATGCCCTCTGCAATTGCTATTCTCTGAGCTTTGCTGTAGAGATTGTCTTTGCAACCAGTAATATGACAGTAGATCAGTTGTGCTGGTCTCCTGTCCTCAGCACTGCTGACATACCGGGAGTACTGGGTCCAGTTTCAGGCCTGTCAGCTTAAGAAGAGTGTTGAGAACCTGGAGGCAGTCTTGCTCCCTGTATGTTTTTGACATGCTAGACTAGACTGCTTTTGATGTGTTGCAATGTGTGCTCCACCTGGGAGATGATCAGTAAAATGCAAACAGCTAGGAAATTGAGCACCCTGATTTAGCGCTATATCGTAGAATCATATAATTATTTGAGCTGAAAGGGTCCAACCCCCTGCACTGAACAGGGACACCCACAGCTCCATCAGGTGCTCAGAAATCTAGCTGAGATGGAATTTTGAGGTTCAAAAATTACACTTAACTCCTCGATCTTTGTATTTAGTTGAATCATTGATAGATTTTTATCTCAGTGATCACCCCCCTCTGCACTCACTCACGCTCATTTTTTCAGTGTCAATTCTGCTGAGCTCAGAAAATCCTCTGATCAGACAAACAAGGGCAGAAGTGATAAAAACGAAGCACCAATCTGTTTTGGCTCTGGATCCGTGCTGCATAGCTATCAGGTGACCAGTAAGCTGTGCAGAAATGCTGCCTCGGTGCTGCTGTAAAAGGTGATATGTCCAGAGACCTGGAGATGGAGTGAGCAACAGCAGATAGATTCAGTAACATTGAGTTTCCCTGCTGCCTGGCATGTACCTCTTATGGTGGTTCTGCAAGCTGCTGCTGTGCCCTCCTACGTGGGATGATTGCACCAAGAAAGCACACAGCCCGGGCTCTTCCTTCAGGTAAAAACTTGGCAGGAGAGAACAGGCGTTAGCTGAAAAGATTTCTGGGGTTATTTCAGTAACTGCTGCTTCTAAGACATAAGGTTGTCTGCAACTAAATCAAAGCTGAGCCTTGCTTTCTGTGCATTCCAGTTGGAATGAATACTTTGTGATGAAAGGATAAATAAGACTTGCTCTGTGCGCACCACGTAATTACAGTCCTGGTGTGCCGAGGTGTGGGATGAATGCCTGAAAAGGGAGACTGCTTGGGAGGGGAAGCAGGGAGACAGCCCCCTTTGGAAGAAGAGAGATTGTTTGTGACCTGGTCAGTGAAAAAATCTGCAATGCACCAATCCCTACGCATCCAGTAAAGATTTAAGAAACATGCAGGATTTTGAAATAAGAGCCTTCCTGCAACTTCTAACTCAACTGTGCTGGAAAGAGGGCTCTCTCTCTCTCTCTCTCTCTTCCATCACCCAACCTTGCCTGTAAAGCATATCTGTTAGATAGGGAGGTTGGAGAAATGCAGTTTACAGCTCTCAGTATCTCAACTTTACGGATTTGTGACGTGTTTTGATGAAAGAATTTTCCCCACAGCACTATCTGCTCTTTCACCGTGTTGCAATGTACAAAATACCCATCTCCTGTCAGCTCTCGTGCACGGCTGGGATGCAGAGCAGGGGCTGTGGGAGAGGGGAGTGGTGTACACACTCACAGCACTATCCCTGGCAGGAAGATGGATTCAGATGCACTGGCTTTGCTTGCTTGCAGCCCTTTGGGTTTGCCTGATTTGGGCTTGCATGGGCGTGTTTGTATATAGGTGTACAAACATACATGAGAGGGATTCGCATCCCCCTTTGTATAGACCTGGGAACCCGAAGGATCAGATGTATCTTTTAAATGAGTATCCTCTGTGTTGCTGCTGGGCTTTTTTGTAGTTTTACCTGTAAGTCCTCTGTATCAGAACTCTACCTTGAGAGGCATCCAGCAGCTGGATGGTGACTGGGAACAGCGCAGCAAGCACTGCTCTGCACTTGTGTGGTTCATCATGGCTCCGTGCTGAGTTTCTGTAACTCTCCTGTAAAATACAGCTGCTTTTGGTTAAATAGCCAAAGAGCTACGTATAGAGAAACACCTACTCTGTGACAGGTGTCCTGCTATCTCCAGCATCCATAGGAAGAGATCAGAAAACTTTGGAAAAAACCCCAAAGTAAGCTGAAATTTGGACTGCGTGCAGTGCAATTTGCCTGCCTTGGAAGGATGAGGAGTTCAGACAGCTCTGCTTGAAATTAAAACCAACTCCAGGGAGGCTAGGTATAAGCCAGGATGCCTCCATCTCGGTGGCATTCCCTCTGGGCAATTGCAGTTATTTGTATACAGAAAATTGCCAGGCTGCTGTCTTTTCCTTCTCGTCAAACCCAAGCAAAGCCAGAGGATTTTGTTTTGTTCTGAACGCTGCTGCAACTTTATTCCCTTGGACACAGATCCTCTGCGCCGAGAGCCAAGTCTCATCATGAAGCAAATGTTATCTGTTCAGATCTTAAACCTTTTTAGAGCAGAAATTAACAGGGGTATGAGCACATAGTCTTAACTCCCTCATGTGTCCACGTGTTCCATTAGGGTTTGTTTCTTGGAAATGCCTTCCCGTGTCCCTGCCCTCTGTTTCCAGCATGCTCAAGAGGTGGCTGTAGAGGACCTGAATGTCCTCACTGTGTGATGTGAGCCCACCCTTTGTATGGTAGCTCTTGGGCCATTTGGCAGATGTGTTGTCTATGTTCTAATTGAACCTCAGTTCATTAGAAAGGAAGCTATCCTTTTCCTTGGCTTTCACTTTAAAAAAAAAAAAAAAAAGGTATTTATGACATTCTTTAGGGAGATCTACCTTAAGTCGTGCATGAACTTACTGAGTGCATTGTTAAATGTTGTAGGCTTTCTTTTATAGTTGTTTGATCTTGTGGCAAAAAGTAATTACACTCCACCCAACCATGTACACGCTCCTTTTTTCCTTCAGTAACAACCAACTTAACACTTAATGGAAAATTAACCTATCTTCCTACAGCCTGAATTTCCTTATCTGAAGGCTTCTCTGCAGTTAATTTGAACGTTGAACTAAATTAAAAAAAAGCTTGATGTAATTAAATCTGTTTCAGACTTCTAGTTCCAGTACTGGTTGCTGACTGCCTTACTGCTTTAGCATGCTCTGATACATGCCAATGCAAATATTTATGATTTCGGATTAGATGCATCTTGCTTGAAGTTGGCATGAAGTTAAACGTAGTAAATTCTCTCTGTTGCACACGTGTGTGCATGCTCCCATCTCCCTGCTCTGCCACCAATGGTTGAGTTGGTTTGATTTCATACAGTGAAATCATGCACGTGTTCACGTGTGTTGTTTTTGTATCATAGAATGGTTTGGGTTGGAAGGAACCTTTAAGATCATCTTGTTCCCACCCCCTGTTATAGGCAGGGACACCCCAAAGCAGACCGTTGGATTCAGTAAGGGCACTAGGCAGACAATTAAAACCATCATATTTTTACCTTAATGAGTCTTGGAAAATGGGAGTGCCACTTCTGCTTTTATTTCCCATGGTCATGAGTTGTTTCTGGGAGGCCTGAACCTGTCTCTCCTTCTCCTGTACCTCCTCCTCTCAGCATGGGCTCTCTGCACAACTGTGCTTTGGAGTTTCTCGTAACAAACCCAAATGGACAGGTAGAGTTGGCTGGAAACGCACCCTAATGATCCACGAGCTGTCCTGCATCTTCTCTCTAGAGCACTAAAATCTGAATCCTACTATTTCCATTTTGCTTGGCTTTAGGAAGGTGAGGGTTGCCCCCCTGGCCCATGTCAGGTCTCCATCTGTGCTTCTGATCCTTTTAGGGGGTTTTCTTCCAAATAGTTAGTTCTAGCTGAGGACACAGAACTTGATAAGAAAGCTACAGTGAAGCAAGCAATCTACAGTCACTTATAGGTAGGTTGCTCCAGAAGTAATGCCTCCAGTGTGTTTCTATAGAAGCTACAACAGATACAGATGCCCTTCTGTTGCCACCTGTCTTGCAGCAACAAAATGGAATGGAATATTGGTGGGAAGGTTCAACCTCTACTGCCGTCCCACCAACATCTGCCTCTGACATTGCATGCCAACAATAAAATTACTTCCAAAGCAGCCCTCATATATTGGGTTTTTCCCTGCAAGGCCTCGGGAGATTTGTTTTCCATCAGGCAGTAATTGTACTTACTTACATAGCACTTTATATCTTCAAAATGGCCTATGAAGATGAGCTAATTAATCTGCATAATGCCTCTGGGAAGCATGCAAGTCAAGCTTTTAAAAAATAAATTAAAAAAGCAAATTTTACGGCGCTTCCTGTGCCATCCTGTGATATTTACACTTCAGTGGGGCAGTGACATATCTCCTGTGGGCAAACTACTATTGTAACTGCACAAATTAAAAAAAGAAAAAATAGTGTATGTGTGTGGTGGCTTAGGTATTAAATTAGACTTGTTCAGGTGTATACTGAAGGTTTCACTAACCTGCTGCCCCTTTTGTAATTGATTGCTCTACCATAGCAGAAGAAAGAAAAGAATTAGAACTGTGATTTTTATCTTCAAAAGAGACACAAATGTTTCAGCAGCACGACAGAGAGATAATTTACTTAAAAGAAAAAAATAATAAAGCCACAAAGGAGAAGTGAGCTATTGAACTCCACTGGAGTTCATCATCAGCTCTTCTAGCAGGCACCTCTGTGTCGCAAGCAAATCCCTGATTCCCTGAAGGAGCCCTGGAGATGGAGAGGACTGTAAGTTCTAGTGGTGATTAGTGCCCATTAAGATTCAACTTGGTGTCCAGTAAGTGCTTCTGGCTACGAGCTAATAATTCCCGATGCACAGTTGAGATTGCTTTATCTTGTGAATTAGCCAGTGAAGAATTGATGTTTTGGGGGCTTTTTTTTTTTTTTCTTCTGTTGTGGGGTTTTATTTTGTTTGTTTTTTCATTTCAACAAGTGTTTGCTTGGCTACCAACCTTTCTTGCAAGAGAGCTGCTTGTTGTTTTGGTGAGGTCACTGAAAAATTGAGTCATTGAGCTCTTCCTCGCAGATGGACTTTCCCCACTTTTGGTTGGTGTGTAGCAGGAAAGTCTACAGCAGCAGTCACCAGCTTTGCTGACCCCAGGTTATCAGTGTGATGCAAGTAATGAGTGCTTTGCTTTTTTGTCCAACTTCATTACCCCTTTACTGTAGGAGGCACTGGAGAGGACTTGCTATGGGCTGAGTGGTGGGGAATTGCCAGTCTAAAGGCTGGGAAAACCCAAAGGAAGCACATAGAGGCTGTTCTGTAGGGGGTCACCATTGGGTTAATATTCTGGTCTCCCTTGGGCCATGAGAGTGAGGTGTTAACCATTCTGCCATGGAAGGGGTGGGAAGGATTGCAGTGATGCTCTCTGTTGGGTTTTAGAGGCTGCATTTTGGGAGAGTGTTGTATTCCTTGCGCTAGAAATGTGTGGTGGCTTGACCTGGTTACACAGCTATTCCAGGGGACAAGAGGAAAAACTAAGATTGAGAAGCTGGAGTGACAAGATAAAGGTTGCAGACTTCTGGAAGTAACGTCTAGTCCTAGACTTCCCAAATTGCATTTCAAATACCTGAAACTGAGTTATTTCTCGAGTACTTCAAAGTATTAGTTAGTAGCTTTGAGTTTTTTCCTTTTATTTTTTTGCTCTTGAAAGTGTTGGAACCCTTTGAAGAAATACATAGCCCAACTGCAGCATACCAGTCCTTAATTTTTCCATCTCTTCTATCGTGCTTTGTGGTATACATGAATTGTCTGATGTTGCTCCACCCTCAGCAGAGATGCTTTTCTGTGGTGCTGTAAATGTAGTTGGTAAAGTGCTCTGGAATGAAATGTTCAATATAATTACTGCAGTATTTGTTGGGATTTTTTTTTGCTGTTGTTGGTGGTGGGGGAGAGGAGATTGCAATCGTTCACAAGCGGTTGCTGGTTTTTGCCTGAATCTTGATCAACTGAGATCATGAGACCGTTTTTGCCCTCCCAGTTCCAGCAACTGGACGTTTCTAAGCAGCTGGTCAAACCAATCTGACCGCTGGAGAGGCTGTTTATTTTGTTATACAGCTGTCAGTGGCAGGTCTGGGGGGTCGTGTTTTGGTTCTCCGTCTGATTTTGAGTGGCTGTTCCATTCCAGTGCTTATCTTTGCGCTACAGATCGGTAGTTCACTTTATAGAGCAAGGGAGCAATTAGACGTTTCTATTCTTTATTTTGCAGTTGGTGTAGTTTAAGCACACCTTCAGAAGTCTCCTTCCCATGGCCCGTGCTGTGCTCTTCACATGGATTTCTCACGTGAGCTTTGGCTAGGAGTGGGGTGACCGAAGGCACTGTTTCTTGCAGGGATCTGCTGTCAGGGTGTGGGATATTGTTGCCAAAGGAAGTACCCGAGTGGGTGGCACTGGAGGGGAAGGGGTGAATACCACATTACAATGTTGGAGTAAACCAGTTCAAATCGCTCTCCCCCCGCTGTGCCCAGCACACTGAAAGCTGCAGGTCTTGGCTCTTTCTGAGCAGTTTCAGCCAGTTAGCAACAGGCTGGGCGGCTTTGTATTGCATTCCTCCTGCGTGCGTGCTTGCATGCCTGGCAGGTGGGATCTGCTGGGAATCCAGCCCTGGGCTTTTGTGCTGATCCCACTTGACACACTGCTCTCAGCAGGGGCTTTTCAATGTAGGAGACAGTACGACGGCATCAGTAAGCAAAATGTCCACCCTTGTGCTTCTGCATCTTTAAGAGCAGCTTTTGTGTTTTTCTCGAGAGCGGTGTCACACCTGGAAGTTCAGCTCTTGGCCCCTGTAAAACAAACAAGGAAAGAGCTCTGAAAAGGCTTAACCGTTTCCAGCTTAACCAACAGACTCCACCAGTTCGTTTCCAGAGCCATAAATCACAGTATGAAGTGGCAAAAACAGCAACAACAAAGGCAGCTCGGATGCAGCGAGAAGTTTGTCTTTTTTTCTTTATAAGTGCATCTCGGGGCTTTGTTAGTACTGCGTACTCCCTGGGCTGCAGAAGGGTTGAAGTGGGGCAATGCCTGCAAGCCAAGCGGGATTTGGAAGAGGACATTTGGAGTCACAGCTACTCATTCAGCTGACAAAGCTATGTTTTCATCTTGATTCTTGCCGTTGAGAACGGCTTGCAGTGCTGTCGGCCTCTTAAGTTTCCCTGCTGCTGCTTTTAGACTTGCAGTCAGCTGCTCCAAACCCCTGAGTTTTCTCAGCATCGGGCGTGTTTTTGCTTCAGAGCAGCCTCCTCCTGCCCACATCCCCTCCCACCCCACCCCAAGTGCTGGCTCTGACTCTGCGCTCCCCCAGCCACCCCCGGGACAGGGAAAATGAAGCATCTCCCCATCCCGTGGCTGCATGCAAGGGGAGGCGAGCCACCGAGGGCTGCTATTGTTCCACTGGAGCCAAGGAGCTGAATAGAGCAGCTCGTGCTGCCCAGGCTTCAGCTCTGGCTTTTCTGCATTCCAAACAGTCTGCGGCACTGAAAGCAGAGCGGGAGGGAAGTATTGCAGAGGCTGTGCTGACTTTCTGCTCGGCGCCGTGGCGGGACCATGGTGGAGGGAGGAGGATTGCCACGGAATGCAGCTCGCAGGTGAGATCCCTCCCAGCACGGCCGTGCAGGTGGGGATGGGGTCAGGCAGGATGGGGAACACAGGCATCGTGCTGGGAGTTTGAAGTGACTGGACTGAAAGTGCCTAGAAACTTGAAGGGTTCTGAGCTTTTCCTTGCTGCTTATCTATATCCCCCTTTTTTTTTTTTTCCTTTACTATTTCAGTTTCGTACATAGTGTTTTTTAAAGGCTTACTCGCACGTGTTTGAGCAGCTGATGGGGAAAATGGATTACTGGTACGGATGGGTTAGCATTCAACCCTCACACAGACACAAAGATGAGAAGGAAGTTTGTGTGATGGCTCCCGAAGTTCAGAGCGTGGCTTATTGCTCCTCACATCGTTGGCTTGGCAGTCTTTGCTTCCCTTACCTCCCATGCATCTCTGTGTGCATGCTGTTGGATGACACTGGGTTTCTGGATGAGGCCAGACATCCCTCTTCGTGGGCAGCTGTGGGAATCTCTCTCGTGGTTTACCTGCCGCTGGCGTTGCGTGATGCTTCCAACGTGTGATATTGCCAACCTTGCTTCCTGTCCTCCAGCGAGCAATGGTAAATCAAAGCAGCTCAGGCGATCCTAGAGGTTGCTCGTTAAAGACAAGAGGATTTGTTTTCAGTACAGTGATGCTGTGTGCTTTTCTAACAGCCTTTGTCTTAAGGTGCTAAATTATAGCAAGCTGGGAAGCACTTTGTTTTCATGCTTTTTGATCTAGTTAAGATGTTTTTCAGTGGCTGCATAAGCAGTAAGTGGTACCTACCAAAACCAAGAATGGGAACTTCACAGTTAAATTCTTCTACCTTGGAAACAGCTTTTAATAGGTACTGATTATGAAGTCCTTCTTTTCTGCTTCTCCTGTAGACCAGGGAGAACACTAATTTGCTAACTTGGAGCAATTGTTTTTGTTAGCCTGAACCAATGAAGTTATTTTGCAGCTGCTTTTGAGTTGCACGATTGGAAAATGGAAACCTTCTGCCTTCGCCTTTTTTGGGCAAACGTGTTATCTTCCCAAAGCAAACTTTCAGCAAAGTTTCAAAGCACTTGTGGCAACACAGTCCTGGGCCCTTTCAGGTTTAATTGAGGTGACCTCAAGGTGGTCGCCAGGATGTACCCTTTAGTGTTTCCCATCTTTCTGGGCTGTTTTTTTTTTTTCCTATACTATTAACCTATTAATATGACATGGAATTGAAATTCCTGGGGATCTCTTGAAGGCAGGTATGAGTAGCAGCTGTTCAAATTCCTCACGTTGTGCCTGGTTTTACGCGCTGCTCTATGGGTTCTCTTGCACTGTCTGTCTTAAAAATACAGGAAGGGGGAAGCTGCATAATTCTGATGAATGCCTGAGGTGACTTCTGTCAGAGAGATCTGTCATGGCTCTTTAAAGTCCATGGGAACAAATCAGCCTCATCTGTATGTAGGTGGGAAGAAAGGGCATGCTGGTACACCAAGGCTTGACCTGCTTGCTCACTGCTGTTTTCTGATAGCTGTGAGTAAGCATCGCCCCAACTGTAGAGTACAAAAGTCAGAGAATTATGTGGTGCAGCACATGAGTGGATGGTGTTGGTAAATGGCTTGTTGGCATCAAGAGACAGATCCATTTTCTAATCTGTAGAGGTACGTACCTTTTCAAAGCTTTAATTCTCCACAAAGGGAATGCTTCCTTTTATCTTTTATCCAGATTTCTTGACTAATTGGTATCAGACAGCACAAACGTTTTTTTAGGAGAGCTAATAATGATGGGATTTGAAGCTGGGCCAATTGCAGAAGGGTGACCTAATGATCCCGTTCCATTTAGTTCGCTGAGTATTTGGGTAACTGCTTTTAGTAAGGGGGAGAGAGGGAGGTCTGCATAAGGAATCAGCAAGCAGACGATGCAACTGTAGTCTCTGCATACAGTTTCAGTATCATCTCCAAAAGTTAAATGTTCAGCAGACTTCCAATATATGGATTTAATGGGAAACGGTGCTGGAATTGTCACGGTAAACCTAGCTGTAAAATCTGGGTTGTGGACTTGTGTAATAGCTGATTATCTGAGCAGATAATGGCATCCACAGATAGCTGTGGCGAGTCTACATAGAGTTTCCTTACATAGCTGAACAGTGCTGCTCCTTACGCAGTGGATCTATTGTTATGCCACACAACATTGCATTTTTCTCCTCCTGCACCTGCAGCAAGCTCAGCAGGGTCTGAGGAGGGCAATGTTGTGACGTGGACGCCTGCCAGAGAAGTGAAACAGCTCTGCTGACATGTTTGCCTGGAGTAGGCCTCTGGGCACCCTTCAAGTGTCGCCAACCACAGGCATTCAAGCCCGGCATAGGAAGGAGGAGATTGAATATGCTTTTGTGCTCATTTTCCTGCTGGTTCTGATCCGTTTTAGAGTAGGCTTCGATCAGGTTTTCAAGCTCAGTTGCACTCTGTGAAGACCAAGTCTTTTTTCTAGGCTAGAGGCTGTAATTGTCTACCCACTTGTTTGATTCCAGGAATAATTGGTTACAGGAATAATGCCAAATGCTGCAAAATATGACGTGGTTCCATTGCCAGCTCTTACAGCATTCATGTCCTTAAAGCCATGTCCTGTTAAGTCATGAGGTCACTCTGAAAAGTCAAATGCACTCTCTAGGGGAGCTCTTGCCAGGGTGCTCAAGAAGACTCTTTAAGGTCTTGTCAGTTGGAGATTAAGCCTGTGTCCACAAGATGGAGGACTTGGTGTTGGTACATCCTCATAATAATTTGTTAATCTGTACAGTCTCTTACCTTGTTGTGTTCCCTTCCTTCATTTTGGTCCCTCGTTTGGAAACAGATTAGGGATTACAAACAAACTCTATATCCTGCCTTTCTTGTGCTTATCTTCAGTGTTTGGAAAGACCTTAAGCTTTGGCAGTTGCGTTATTTTGATGCTTGCATAGAGATTAGGACAGTATTCTTATAAACACAGGTGAGTTGTAAGAGGGAGGGAGGCCGCATGATTCATAGGTAGAGTAGAAAGACATGTAGCTGACCATAACCACTTGTTCTCCAGAATGCTCCAGCTTCTTTGCTGCATACCTGGTAAGTGCAACTGCATACTTTCAGGCTGCTGGACACGGACTATTTCTGGCTGGTGGTAGAGGTGCAGGTTGTTGTTAGTCTTTTTTTTTTTTCTTATTATTTTGTCTGTGTCAATCAAGAAGAGTTTACCTCCCACCTGATGATGTTGGTAAGACTGTGGTTTCTTGCTGTACAAAAGGAGCAAGTGGTGACCTCAGGGTGGAGTAGAGTTCCCTATTGGCACAGCAACCTCAACCCTGCTCTGCAAGAATTGCTGGTATTTAGTTTGTTCTGAAAACAAGTGAGTTGGACTTGTTGTGGGAGTGCTACACGAAGCTAGTGTTACCATGCACTAAAGCTTGCAGGAAGAGGAAAAGGACTCAGGAAGCCATTGGGGTAGTGTGGCAACTCCTACATGATCCCAGCAGAAGTTAAAAAGTTGTATGGTCGAGTGGGGGTCGTGTATTGGTTTTTTTTTGTTTCTTGGATGTGCCATACAGTGAATTTATAATCTCAGTGAGAGGAAGGTCTCCCAGCTGCTTCCCTGCTCTGGTTGAAGCCTATGCCCAAGAATAGGCAGTAGGTCTGAAAGTAAGATTACAGACCTGCGTGAATGAAGGCAATATTCCAACAAAGCTGCCTACGTTATGAAAGCGAAAACTCGTATTTGTTTCTGAATTTGGGCAAAATTAAGCAATTTTGCAGGTGGCCTGCACAGTGAGCAAGAAGAGTTGTTTTCATTTTCCATACTGCATTGGGTGGGGAAATGCTTTGCTATCCAAACAACAGCCTGGGGGGGCAGCTTAGTGCGAGACTTCCTTTTTCCTGAAAACCCTGCCTCTTTGTTTCCTGTTGTTGACAATTCTTAGGAAGTCAGCGTCTTGAAGTGGAGACAGGGCAGGGAGAAGTGGGTGCTTCAGCTCATGGTCTGCATGCAATGTGTTTTCCTTGGCAGTTTCTTCTTTTCAAATTATTTCCTCCTTCTTTGTAATACCTGCCAGTCATGAAAGTACAGCCAGCAGAGCTATAGCTGAGTCTTCGTTGCCTGAAAAGGTTGATTTTTCTTAGACAACCAGAGAGATGCAAGTGTGCTGGACATAAGAAAGGGAAGAAGCCGTGTTCTTGGGGTTTTTTTAATTCGTCTGTTTGTTTGCTTTGTCAGAAAGTATTTGTAGTTGTTTTTAGCTTTCTCTAATATAGAAAAGTGCTGTAACACAGTGGCAATTACAGTCGTCCTGGTATTGGGGTTCAAAAATCACTCCCCATCTTTCTTTGGTGCTGCTTTAAAAATGGATGCTCCCTAGTGCTTGGGCTGGGTCCTCAGATTTGTGAAGCAGGGGGTGTGACTGGTCTTAGTGGATAGGAGATCGAGGCCTACGTGCTGATCTCTTTCTTGGTATCCATTCCTGAAGGTTTGGCATCTCGGGTGTGTTTCTTAATTTTTCTTTTGGTCTTTAAAGGGCTAAATATTTCTAGCAAACACGATAGCTCAGAAATCCCATTCTAAAGGGCTTAAGACTCGATCCATTCCAAGCTGTCAGCTTTCACAGTGTTGCTGAGCAATATTGCTTCCATATCGATCTGTGGCGAATCTGGAAACGTGGTGGGGTTTCTTTGATTGATTTTCAGTATATTTGCTTTTCTTTTTTTAAACACAGCTCCATGTTCTCAGAACATTTTGAATCTGTTCTTCCTTTTGAACACTCAATACTTCTGGTCGGAGAGGAATAATGTTGAAGGTGTTCTTTGTAAACGCATTCTTGGGAAAAAAAAGTCATCACTTGAAGACCAGCAACAGATATTAAGTAGTCTTTATATAATGTGTGTTATATATATAGCTGGATGTATTCATACTTTAATACAGGACTTTGGTTTACATAAGGCATGTGGCTCATGGCTTGGAAAAGCACTATGGAGTGCATGACTTTGTAAATAATGTCTTCGCCCTAATTTAGAATTAAATTAGCTTAATGCTTTTAGAGTAGTCATTAATAGATGCTTACAAACTACCATAGTACTAGCAGTATAACTTAGCCAAATCCCTTGGCTATACTGAAGCTACCTAACTTGGATCGAGTACAAAAATGTAATTAAGTTGGTATGGAATGGGAAATGGAAGAACAACACACAACCCCATAGATGCCTCATCAGTGAAGCTCTGAAAACGCAGCAGTCTCCCTGGCAGAGTTAGTGGTGTCGGAGCTCCTGGATGCTTCTTTTTGGGTGTCAGTTTCCTAACAAAGGCAGAGCATTTCTCCATGGCAAAGTGGGCAAAGGGTGGTTTCACTCACCATGGCAAAGCTTCCACGTTGCTAAGTCTGACTTTGGGAGCTGGCTTCTTTAGTTAATGTGCCCAACAACCAAAATCACAATCATTTGCTTAGCCTTCAATTACTGTAATTAATTTTTTTAAGCCAAGTTTCTCCTCTTACCTAGTGCTGGGCATCTTCCATAACGTAGGTGCAAGTATGGATCTCTCTCACTCAGCTTTGATCTTCAGCTAATGGTTTGTCTCCATCTTTTCCCACTACTCTCAAGCATCTTCTTGTTAAGATGTGCCTTAAAAGCAGCTCACAATTCAGCTCCTTAGCAGGTAGCTTAATATAGGGATAGGGACTTGCTGCTCAGTTTCTATAAAGGCAATGCATGAGCAGCCAGCCAGGGCCTGGGTGGTTTGCCTGGGGGGGCTATGTGTGCACAGAAGAGCTTGATAGAGGCTAGGACCTCGCCGCTCCATTTAAATTTTCATTTTGGTTGCTGACCTGCTTGCCTCCAACCCCTTCTCAAAATTAAGTGTGGAAATAGCTTCATGACATTATTTAAAATGTCACTTACACAAGAGAGCCCTTGCCTGTGTTATTATGTGCTAGAGAACTTCAAGGTTTGTTTTGCTCCTCACCTTCATTTTTTGCCTTCCTGTCCCCGTTTATCCTCACAGCCCCTGCTGCCTGCTCCTTACTGCTCCAGCAGTTGGCATTTAGGAAGTCCTGTACCCTGCTTCCCCTGAGCTCCTGCTTGGTCAGTGTCTGTGAGCTCAGCTGGGTTTTGAAGGATGTGCTCTGGAAAGGAATAGGACCATAACATCATATTTTACCAGTGCAAAACATCAGCACGATGGCAAGTAGAGTTTGTCATCTTCAACTGGTTGTGAGTGCAGCAGATCCCTGGCTGTGCTAAAATCACATCTTTAAGCAATCTGAATGATCATACAGTAGATGATGTCGTGCATGTGTGGGCTTTCAGCAGCACAACAGACACCTGGGTGCCCATCACTCCTAGGGAAGGGGCCTCCTGGTTGCTCTGCCCTGCTCCACTGGGGCTTTCCTGAGCAGTGAGTCTGCTCAGCCTGCTTTGCTTATGTGGCTTAAGCCAGAAAGCTGAGTGCATCACAAAACAGCTGTGCACCCTTCCGTCGGGATTCCATAATGCAAAACGGATTGCTCGCCCTTATCTACCCGCATTGCTCTTGAACTAGATGACAGCGTGGTTAGAGGCTGTCGAGTTGTAATACCACTCTTCAAAACAACAGGATATTCCTTACAGACAAGCATTTAAAATGATTTAATGCAGAAAAGTGCACCTTTTGCACCTAGAACTGATGTTTTTAGGTGCCTGGGAAGGTTACTTTAAAGCTGGTTTGCTTGAGCTGTGCTGTGGCTTTGGGTTGGATCGACAGGTTGTTATTGCTTGGAGTTTTTCTGGGGAAAGTGGCAGAAATAACTTCTGTCTCCTAAAGGACAAGTGCAGAGGTGAGCCTTGTTGTCTGGTACGTATGACATTGATCCAGGAGTTGGAAAAGCGGATGTTTATTGCGTCTTGTGGTTTAACAAGTGCTGCAACCTCAGGCAAGCTATTTTATACAACTCTGCCCACCTGCTTTTTGGGAAAAAGAAGCATTAATATTGCCTCACCGTGCCCCCGAGCTGAAGGGAGGACTTCGTTTTTCAAGTGCATAAGCATCCTGTCTTCCTTCCCTCCTAAACTGACTGTACAAGATTTCAATCAGAATGACTTGGGTGTACGTTCTCTAATGTATATTGCTGTGAAGAAATCACCAACTGACTATAGCAATATCCATCAATCAGCCCGTCAGTCTGTCCCTAGCGCAAGTGAGATCCATTTTTCCTTTCCTTGTAAGTGCTTCATGCAGAAAGCATTAATACATTATGATTTATAATACTACCTCTGCTTTGTGCTTACAAAGCACCCGCATCAGAAGGCATCTGTGCTCTATTATTTGCATATATTATGAATGATCGTTTTCTAAAATCCGCATAGGAAAAAAAAATCGGGACTCGTGCTTCCGTGTTGTTCCACTTATCAAGAATGCTAATTTTTAAATCCATGGGATGGCAAAGCTGCTTAGCATCATGGGTTCCAAAATTGGAGCTGTAGGAGGGTGACATTCCTGACAACTGCAAGAAGGAGCTGAAGCCCATTTACTGGTGGTAACCTAAGGGATGATGAGCTCGGGATGTACGCAGGTTTTTACGTTGCTCATTTATATAAGAGCTCAGAAACATAGGAGCTTGCTTCACATTTCAGCCTCATGGGCTCACCTGCTTTAGGACCTTAGCAGTGAGGGAGGTGGGCCCCAAATTTTAATGGCAGAACCTGCTGTTCTGCAGGCTGCGTTTGGAAAACAGCAGCCTCTCAAGGCAGAGGTTTGCTGCTGCTTCTCCTCAGTTGTTTCATCATTACTTCGCTGATCTCTCCCACCTTTCTGTACCTTCAGGCATCGGTGAAGGATGCGTTTACATTTTGCATGCTTCACTTATGGTTGGTAGAGCAATTTGTATCTGCATTTGCATTGGTTCTACAAACTTCCAGTGTAGCTCCTCCCGTGCTTATTTGCAGCCCTGGCAAATTTGGACAGGTCCTTTTGAAGGCTTTGGGTAAGCTCTGGAGCACAACACCTGCTTTGAGGTGGAGAAAGACAAATTGAAGAAGCAATTCAGTACTTCTTCTGCCCGTGGCAAGCTTTAATAAGCGACCAGTACTGCTCCCCTTCTCCAGTCCTGCAGCGAGTTTCATCTTCCTTGCTTTCCCTACAGCAAAAGGTTTCAAAATTAAAATCGATGCTACAGAGCAGTTTCAAGATATTTCAGAAGCGATTGTTTGAAACCAGGGCACTTAGGTGTAAACAGAGGGGAAGCTTCTGATACCAGAGTTTGATAATGGGGAGTGTTAAAGCATAGAAACATCAGCCATTAATTCCTGGAGAACTGGGAGCATGTTGCTAACCACAAGTGCAGCTCACCCCTGGAACAGTGCACCAAGGGAGCAGGCGAGGCTGATTTGTGGTCTTTGCAGTGTCTGTTGAAATCAGATGTCCTTTTTTTCTGATGTGCCTTTGTTCAACTGGAAATAATGCAACAAATGGAGGAGAGCCCCTGGGTGATGTCCTTGAGGTGTTTCAAGTCGGTCAGGTTAGATGATGATAACCATGATGTGATGCCCACACGTTGCCTTGGGAGTGCAAGTGTCACTGTGTGCATGGGAAAAACTGGGGTGCCATTTCAGTTCCTCCTTACGTGTGCCTGGCTGAGATCTTTGCCAGTTCTGCCTCCATTTCTCCATTTTCGGACCACAATTTCTACACTCTCGTATTTTCAACAAGCCATTTTCATTTCTGATGGTTAATATACTTACCCCTTAGCTGTGAGCACTGTGACAAGTTGAATCATGATACAGGTAAGACCGCTGTGGAGGAAAGCAGAATGCATGCCCAGTCTGCACCCCTAGAAAGGATAGAGAATTCATGAAGGAAGCATTCACAGGAAATCAATACTCTTAACTTTGTTTTCCCTACAACCTATTATTTATGAAAATGATAGGTATCGTAGCAGATTAAACCAGTTTTTAATGGAAGGGCTGTCTGCATTTTGGGGCCCCGCGCTTGTTTCACAGAAAGCTAAAAGGAAAGATATAAAATTATTTCATATTGACCAACTGGGCAGAGAAAACAGCCACCTAATCCTGGCGCTCAGAGCTGGATTTAATTCCATTCTTATCGCAGGGAGATTTACGTCATCAGTTTGCACATTCGTAACTCAAAGAAGGCTCTGCTTGTGGAAGTTGGACAAAATGTCATCCTCCTCCACACACAGGGGAAACGTGTTGGAAAAGCTCCTTCTGTCAGAGCAAAAAGGCTGGGTGGGAAAGCATATTTAGAATCATAGCATCACTTAGGTTGGAAGAGACCCTGAAGATCATCCAGCCCAACCACTGACCCATCCTTGCCATGCTTGCTAACCGCATCCCCCATTCCCTCATTAATTGTGTGTTCTGTGCAGCATCTGCCCTGCCTGGCAGGTGCATTACCAAAATATCTGTCCTGCACAAACAACACTTTGCTACAGTTTGTCTAAGTAATGGGTATTTTCTTCCCTGCTGGGACTTCACAGCTCTTTTTCTTTTTTTTTTTTCTCCCTCCGTTGGTTGGTTAGTAACTAATTCTCTGTCTTGCAGATCTAATGGCTTTTGTCGTTGTTTTGGCTCGGGTTTTAGTCAGCACGTGTCCTGCTTTGTAACAGGGGTTGGCAACGATGTGAATCCTTTATTTTAAAGGCAGGTTCAGAAGGTGGTGCACAAAAGGCGCTGTCTCTTTAAAGAGCGCAGTTTGATCGGAGCATCAGCTCCGTCCCCTGAGGACAAAGGCAATTTTGATTTGTGGGGCCCGGGAGTCCCTCACTTACCAGGATTCGTCTCTGCTTCTGCATGTGTAAACCTGCAAAACGCTCTTTTGTGTGGAATAAATCACACGCTATAAATCCCGCACAATTAAATGTGCCCTCGGTAAAGTCGCGACGGCAAGTCCTCAGCGCAGAGCTGGGCAGGGCAAGCTCGCTGTCTAGACGGAGCTAAATTATTTTCTCTCTCTTCAGAAAAGAAAGAATTGGCACTGATGACTTCTTTGAGATGCTGTGGGCAGTGCCCCCTCCTCATCTCGCTGCTCCCCATTGCATGGAGGCTGCAGCCCGAAGAGGAGCGATCCCCCACGCTCTGCTGTGCTGGCGGGCGGAGGCAGATGCCATTATTGCCGATCAATGCCGCCGCCATGCAGGAGGGGAGGGGAGAGGGAGGGGTGGGAGCTTCCTCTTCCCAGATTGATCAACCTGCCATTGCATGAACAAATGCATTGTAAGAGAGGCTGGGATGCTGGTATAATAGCTGGAGCACAGAGGGGCTTGTGAGCAGGGGAATGCCGGCTCTTCCGTAGCGGGTGGAGGATTGGATTCGTTTTTTCTTTTAGCGTAAAGCATAAAACCTGAGCCTACAAACAAAGCCAACACTGTAGGGGATGGTAGGGATATAGTACACTTAGCTGATGAACTGTTTTGCTTACTTGTTCAAGCTTCGTCAGCGCTGAGATCTATTTTTTTTTTTTTTCTCTAAACCGATTCCATCATAACCTGCGACCTCCTCTGGATTTTCAGACCTCGGTTTCCCCGCTCCCCTTTTTTTGCCTTCTTTCTGTTCCTGCCTGAACTGAAAGCTGACACAAAGGGACAACAAGTGCAGGTCCCCCCATGCCTGCCCCGGCACTATGGGCTGTCAGGTGCGGGGCTGAGCGTGCAGGGCAGGACCGCACTCGTGTCTTGTCAGTGTAGGCAACAACTGGAGCACTGGAATCCCGAGACCACCCGCTCCTCCCTGCCCTGCCTACCCTGCTTCGTTCACTCCTTGTTGTCTGTATGGAAAAGTTTTCTGGCTGGAGAATGAGTCTCCTTTCCCCTGGCGATGCGGCCGAGTGGCTGGATAGCAGCACAGAAGATGAGAAAAGCCTTCTGTCGTTTCTGGGTACGGTAGGGTGCTGATTGTTCTCGTTTTGTTTACATTTGACTGGCAAGCCGTTAACTGCTTTCAGTGGCTGTTAAATTCCTTCAGTCCTTCAGTTACCGGATGTTATTTCTTTTTAAAAGCTTTTAAATGCTATGCAGTGATTAATTAAACGGGCTTAGAATCTGCTGAAATAGTTGCGAGCGCACTGGGCAAAGGTCATGTGCCATCGTAGTTGGGCACAAAGTCTTTTCTGGGCTCAGAAGTGTTTCTTAAGGATGGGTTTTTATCCCTCTGTGCCATTTGACAAGCTTATCTCTGCGTTCAGACCACTTTACCCATTGCTGTCAGCATGCCTGCAACTTCACTTCCCCACCACGCGACGCTCAGGAGATAAACCAAAGAGGAGACTTCGCTGAAAGTTTTCCTCCAGAGAGAAATGCCTCGATGCGTTTGGAACAGAGATTTCATCCAAGGGATCAGATGCTGCCCTACTCTAGAAATTAGATCTAGGGAGCGCAATCAAACAATCGCGTGCTCTGTTTCTGCACACTTATGCATCAATTTAACTTTATTCAAGGAGAAAATTGAAACTGCTCTTTTGTTTGTAGTCCAACATAAATACCAGTAAGGAGCTGAAACCACTTTCGCACAAAGAGGCTGATTATTGTTTTGGTTTTTTCCCCTTTCAGCTGTTGGTATTTCAGGCTGTTGGCATTTGTTTTTATTCTTTCGCTCTCATCGCTGCACATCATTCCATCTCACCCTTCTTTCGTTGTTCTCAGGATGCATTCTGCTCCTGTTCTGCTTTGATAATGCTCACACAGGAAGCCCGATATGCATCCCCCTTTTCCCTCTTGTTGGACTTCTTAATTTGTTTGCTGTACATTTTTGTTTATATTTGCCAGGATCTTTCATGGTCAAGGAGGCAGCAGCCCATCTCGATGTACTTTTTCCCTCATGTTTGTTGTCTCCATCCAGACCACGTGGTGCTGGTGTTGCTGTGCGCTTTCCTGAAAGCTTGATTTGCAGTATTCCCTCTAGGTCAGCAGTTCCAGAGAGGTACGGAAGGTGTGGGGACAGTAAGTGCTCCTGGAGCATGTCTGTGTTTGCTCATTACTGTGCACTGAGGCCTTCTTTAGGAATGCCATATTGAATGTGAGCAGGGACAAGAGCATGCATGGACTCAACATGAGTCTGTTCTTCATGGACTCAACAAGAGCGTGCTGTTCTTCAGAGCCTGCTCTTCCACACCAGGAGGTCCTCAAGTTGTCCTCTAAGTCTCACCCCAAGAATATTTGTTAACGTGGAGTCTGGAGAGCATCACAGAGCTGAGCTATTCAAGGTGGCCTTTTTTCTTTTTGGCCTCCAAACCACATACATTTTACCTTAAGGAGATAACAGTTCCCAAATGCTGTCTAAAGTCCAGAGCCACATTTTCAATGACATCCCTCAGATATCTGCTGTGCATGGAGATTTTTCTATTTGTGCGTCCATGAGAATGACTCTCACTGCTGAAGGACAAAATCCTGCTAGAGTGAGCAAGGGCTGTGGTTGCTTCAGGCCAGCTTCTGGCCCACTGAGGGAAATGGGGAATAGCTGCAGAGCCTTGATGCCCCCAGGAGTCAGCCACATGTGAGAGCATCCCAATAACCAGAGCAAAAGCTTGCTCTTTAGTGAACGCCTTGATTCTCAACCCTTCCATGGAGAGAAAAAGGACTACTTCTGAAAGACGTGGCTCTGGGCTGTTGTTTAATAATGAGGATAGTAAATATTGAAACCATACTAATGCATGTCTAAGTCATAAGCCTCTCAACAAATTACGCTGCGGGAACAAGTTGCCATGCATCAGCTGATCTGTGTTAATTGTCTGTGTGCAATCTCTCTGCAGCAAACACAAGGTAATTTAAATTAGCGGGGGCAGTCCAAGATCGTTAGAAGCTAACAAGGACATCAGCATCTCCAGGTCATGTGTGGTAGCTCCTCGTGTCTGGTTATGCCTTGGCACAGTTGTCCTGGCAATTTATACTGCTGTGCGTGGAGTCAGTTGGTGAAGGAGATTTTCAAGGCTGATGAAGGTTAAAAAAAAAAAAAAAAAAGGTGGGAGGGAGAGGAGGGGAGGGCAACAATTCCAAATTTCATGCAGAGGACACGTTGAACAGCTAGGGACGCACATATGTTTCATTTCTGACTTATATTTGCAGAGCTGGAGGGTTTTTTTCCACCGCCTCAAAGTGAATGCATCAATCTGATAACAGCTGATGATGTACTCATGAAATGCCACGTTCGGTGTCTGCAGAACATTCTCCATAAAGGGATTGTGATAGTCAGTGCTTGAAAGCCAATTTTTTATTTTTTTTTTTTTACCTTCTGTGATATTCTTGCCCTTTCTTCCAGCCTCATCTGTGCATTCATCTGCTCTGCTTGTTATGCCTTGTCTTTCAGACTGAACTCCTTATGAATCAATGACTTAACATCTTGTAAGTGACTTAAATTGTCGTTTACGCCGCTTGCTACGCACCTTCTGAATTGGGCACTAATTCAATTACATTTTTTCAGATGCCAAAGCAGTGCAGGTGTCTAAGCAACAGAATTACCTGCATGCAAATTAAAAATCACCCGGATGTTTACCTGGTTCACCTTGCAGGACTTGTCCAGTCGACTCAATCCTCAGTCAAGCACAGTCCCTGCTGAAGGAGTGGAAGAGGTTTTGATTGTAATTGGTACCTGGTAGCTGTTTGTTGGTGGAGTTCTATAACAAATGAGCTTCGCTGGGTTTCCTTTGTACTTCCCTTGGTGGCTTCTGTGCAGTATGGTATGCTGTGATTGTGACTTTGTTGTGCTCTCAGACCTATCTTCTTGTGGCTTTTTTCTTCCTATTTAGTTATCTCAACAAATAGGGAAGAGCCATCGCTGCAAATTTCACTTTTCTCCTTTAAGTTATACCTGGTAGAATTTACATAATGTGTTGAGACCGTGAGACCTCAGGATTGAATAAAGATCATACTTTGTGTTTGCTTTCAGCTCTTGGTTTTTCCCAGGCATTTAATTAACCGTTATAACGGTCTGTGAGTTGGGCCCCACTTTGATTTTTCCCCAAGTGAGTACAACAAGATAGAAAACATACTCCAAGATAAAACATGAACGGCTTTATTTATTTTTCTGTGAGGCTTCCTGTTTCATTAGGCAATGCTCATTTGAAATACGCTGCTTAGGCTGCACATATCTCCTGATGCTTGCTTGCTTTCTGTTTTTTATTGCTACCTGTAATTTTGTAGGCTCGTAGGCATTTTCACCAAGGTGAAAGAAATGGTAAGTAAATACCAACTGCACCCAACGAGGTCTCTTTCTCATTAGAGCTGTCACTTGAGCACTCTGAAACAACCCTAAGGGGCCAACGAGATAAAAATAACCCCTTCTGTTTTGATGAAGTTGTGGATGCCATAATGTTACACTCAGTTAATATGCTGCACACGCTGTGTGTGTGTGTGTGCACATGCATAGAGATAGATGTAGGTATGTGAGGAGAGCAAACCACCAGGAGTGAGCAAGCACCTGCCTTACTTCTGCCCTGAGTAGCCTAGCTCTGTAGCTCCTGTTGTCTGAGAGACAAATACTGAAACCCAGTGGTTTGTCTCTGTAGTAAACCACTCAACTGGTGGTTCCTTGTATGACTAACGTCTTCAAAAACTGGTTCCAGTGGCAATCCCCTAAGTGGTCCCACTCTGGTCCAAGCATAGCTTGGAACCTGCTTAGTTCTTAAAGTGTGTTTGTGAAAGAAATCCCGAGTCACGGCGAGTCAAGTGCTGCAGGGTTGTGTTGTGTTTTTCTCTTGTAGCTAATCTGTATGACTAATTGGCCTTTTGACAGAGGAGAAAACAGTGCTGGAGATGGCACTGAAATCCTTCAGAATTTTCTGGTCCATGGCTGTGGCTGCAGTAGGGTAGCCTGCTAAGAGGCCTCTAGGCATTATTGTATTAACAATGTAAAAGAAGCTGTCTGTGCAGATAGATTTTGAAAATGGAAGGTGAAAGTAGCCATGCTAAGTTGAATATCAGAATAATCAATTACCATTTTCTCATAGGTAGCTATGGAAAGGGGCTGAAAATAGCAGGGTGGGTGTTTCTTAGCTGGGAACGTTTGAAGGCCATTGTACCTGAGAGGCAGTCTTTGCCTGTAGCCGAGTAATAGGGGGAATTGAACTGGTTTTGTGTTTTTCAGATGTTTGTAATTAAGCTAGACCCGAGAGGTGGAATGAATTGATTCTTTTTTATGAATCACATTCCGTATTTCCCCCAGTCACAGAACAAAGCGCTGTCATATCAGGAAGTGCACAGATGAAGAAAGGAAGCCCCAGTCCCTGGGATCCTGCCCTATCTGCCTTTTATTCCCCTAAGCAGGAGCTCACACATCAGCAGTCTGCCCCTTCTTGGCAAAGACAACACAGAGATTTCAGTGAAAGACACTGGAGGATGAACACGAGCACTGATTTTCTTGTTTGCTGGACAGTGTCTGTATGTTGGGACTTGCTGCCATGGCGAGGATGGGATGCTCTGGTGTTTGCTGTGACATAGACCTCCATCAGCCCCTTTTGAGTACTGACAGGCAGGAGCTATGCTTGCCAATGTGCTCACCCCTTTTTCTGGCACCCCCAGGCGGGTGCTTGGGGCTCCCTTCAGCCCCGGCACGTGGCAGGGCCCTGCTGTGACCCACGGCTGCTCCGTGGCACTGCCTTTGGGGTCAGCGGGACCCCTGCAGGCTTTGTTTCCATGACCTCATTTACAAGGTCACCAACCTCATTCTTTTCACTCTTACCCCTGAGGATGTTCCTTTGTTCCTGATCGTTTTCCTTGCCCTTCTCCAATCTGTTTCTAATTCAGAAAAACTGAGAGGGAGGGAGGTTTGCTACAGCTCTCCTTCTGCTGTCGGAGAAAAAGCTCTTCGCAGTAGATTCCAAACTCCCACAGCAGTGCAGGTTTGGGTTTCAAGTGGCCAGAGCACGGAGCAATGGGAAATTCAGGTGGAGTCAGAGCCACGTCCTGGCTGGAGGTCAGAGAGGCAAGGTGCAGCAGAGCAAAGTGAGCCAGAGTGTGGCATGGGGAAAGCAGTGCAATGCAAACGGGTTCAGAGAGCACTACCTGCCTGGATCCCTGGGCACTGCCCTGGAGCCAGCCTGGCTTCACTGGTTCCCTGGGACTAGCACAGTGCCAAAATACTTATTTGCATAGATGTTTACTTGCATAAATAATACTGCAGCTCACCAATAAGCGAGGTGATAAATGAAAAGTGCCCCATAGGGATGCCTGCAATTCATTGGTTTGATGGGAGTTTTCTATTTGAGGGTGAAAAGGGGAAGAGCTGTCTGCTTCTTTTTTTTTTTTCTCCCGCGGAGATTGAGAGTGGATGAGGAGAGTTTTCAGACTGTTTATCTGTAGCAACGATGTGATTTATCTGTGGTCCTGGGTCCCTGAGAGTGAGCAATGCAGAGAGCAATTGTAATTTAATACTGAGCCGAGGAGAGGTGCATTGATTTTTACAGCAGGTGAGGTTTATGCAAGAGCAGCTTCCAGCATTGCCTGTGCAGCCGGGGAGGGAACCATCTCATTTTTTGCCTGCTAGTGACGGTATAGATTTGTATTTACTTTTTACACAGCTCAGCAAAAATACCACTCCGTGGGCGTCGCAGCAGATTGCAGTTGGTCGGTGATTTTGAGTTAACCTGTCTTGACAACTCTGCTGTATCTGCGTCCTGTTTTGTCCTGGGGACTGAGCACGTTGTCACTTTGCTCTCGCTTTTTGGAGGAGAAGGGAAGGTAGCTGTATTTTTAGTTTGTTACAGGCACCTTGCGAGCATCTCCCTTTCCCCTTCCCACTCTGAGAGCGGCAGAAACTCATGGTATAGATGAAGCCTTGTTGTTTCATTGGCTGAGAACCTGCATTGCTCTGGGATGGGCGAGGGGAGCGGGGCGGGTCCCCGCTGTCACTTCTCAGCTCCTTCCCCTTTGAACACCAACTTTTTGCTGAGCTCCCCGCTCACGGAGTGACCACCTCTTGTTAGAAACGGGGGAGCTTGGGCTCCGGCTTTCATTTATGACTCAGCAAAGCAAACAGGCTGTGTTAAATTACCGAAGCGGCTTTGATGTGATTTCCTGTGGGTGAGGAGTGGAGCAAGCCGAGCCTATTACGTTTCTCATTACTAGTCGATCTCAAAGGCAAGGTGCTCGCCTCGCTCCCCCGTTCCAAGCGCATCCATCGCTCCTGTTTGCTTTCATTACGTTTACGATGCGAGCGGCAGAAGCCATCATTAAATCCTGCATAACAAAGCTCCCTTTGGGAGCGCAGCACTTACAGGGGCTGCGGGACAAAAGCTGTGCTTAGG
>VXAB01008181.1:188002-383858 GCA_013399175.1 Odontophorus gujanensis | reverse complement strand
GGGGGGGGGGGGGGGGGGGGGGGGCACGGAGGAGCACACCTGGGACAAACCCAGCAGCCTTCCGAGGGCTGCTCCAGGCATTTTGTTCCCTACGGCACCGGGACAGGCGGTACCCGAAGCTCAGCACCGAGGGAGGGATGGCCCCGATGCCGCTGTGCTGAGCGGGATGCAGCGGGGCTCCTGCTCCATCCCCGCGGCCGGCAGCACGGCTCTGCTCTGCCCATCCTGTGCCGTGCCCAGCTGTGTGCTCAGCAGCTCAGCCCCCGCCGGTGGATCCGAGCTGAGTGCCGGAGGTCTGGTTGGTTACAGAGAGAAATATCCGAGGGTGAGCCGCCGGCACTGCAGGGTCCGGCTGTCCTCGCCTCTCACCCAGAATGTTCTATTGCGTTGCTCTCCTAGTAACGGTGGGAGATGCCCGTTGTAGTGCTTCTGGATTCACAGTCCGCTGGTCCAAGGCGTTACGAGCGGTGCTGTCCCTGAAGAAGGCTGCTCTCGCTTTTTCTTCAGTGATTTTGCCACGCAGCTCTCGTGGCACCAGCTGGCTGCCCGTCTCCGCCAAGCTTCCTTGCTGCCTTGAATCGGGGAGACGCGGGGAAATATTCTGTAAGGGAGGGAAGCCGGCAGTTGGGCGTCCGTTAATAGCCTGCAAGTAACTAATGAGGATGTGCAGTCGGAGCGATTGATTGAATAGCTGCAGTCCTGTGCTCCCTTTTCACTCGCTCTCTCCCTGCGAGCCGTGGCAGGGAGGGGGAGCGCAGCCCCGGCGTTCTCGTCGTTTGGAAGTAGCACGGATCCCTAGGGCCGGGCGACCAGAAATGGAAGTTTAAACTGCGTCTGTCTCCTGGAAGGAAAACGGCAGGAGTCAGAGCATCGCTGTCTGGAGTCACGCTTTATTTCCTCTGCTTGAAGATTCGGCAGATAACAGTGGACTTTCTGCTAGGAAGTAATTTTCTCCCTCCCCTCGCTAGGATGGTTTGTGAAGCCGGGCTCCTTTAAGTCTGGCGATCGAGCCGGAGATGGGCAGCACTTGTGACAAAGGTATCTGTGTGTCTGTGTGCGTGTGCATCTCGCTGTATATAAAAACCCACATGCCTATGGTACGCGTGCCTTTGTATGTGTATACTTTGTAAGCCAGCAGAATCAGATACAGGCGTATTTTTTAATGACTATTTCTGCTCATCAGCTCAGCCGGTTTTGATTTAAGATGCCGAAGTCGTATCTTAGTAAGGTCATATTGGCAGAGTGAGAAGTTGACCTATTTCTTTTTATCTGCAGAGATATATGCCGTATTGCCCGGGCAGCTCTGCATCTTCTGGTGGTTGCGTGGTCTTGGCAAGTTGTGTGATCGTAGGAGACCAAACTTTGACCTCTGTCAAATTGTGTTGAGCTGTGACTAACGCTGAATTTCCCAGTGTCCTGATTTTAGTTATCCATTAAAGACTGTGTTGCTTATGTGAAAAAGAGGAGTTTAGTGTTTTCTGATTAGCGTCTCAGAAACACGTAATATACGTGTGGGTATTGATCTTCACCAGCATTTTTATTGCCTCTTGCCTACAATTGAGTCAGATTCACAGCCTTGGAACTGTCAGGGGAAATGCCATCCTCACTGAGGAGGTAAATAAGACATAAAAACTAGGTGAGTGTAGCTCAGCATTCCGGCGTGTGCTTGAAACTTTGCTGAGGCACAAAACTGAACTGCTCCCCACCCCCTGCACCCATTCACCTTCTTTTTCTGTTCCTCCTTAGAGGTCCCAGCAGAGAGATCTCCTCGCAGACGGAGCATCTCCGGGACCAGCACGTCTGAGAAAACCAACTCCATGGATGCTGCGAATACCTCTCCTTTCAAAGTATCGGTAAGCGTGTGCCCTTCCTGCAGAGGGGGAATTGTTCTCATTGAACAGGAGGAGGAGGTTACAACAGTGTTTAACTAGGCTCAGTTACAACAGTGTTTAACTTGCTGCTTTTCATTGGATTGGCCTAATGTTGGAAATGGTGAAACACCAGTCAAAATGTGGGCAGCAAGCTCTATAAATATTTATGTAGTTGCTGCCAGGGGTTGCGTTCCGTATTTGACTAGGCAGGAAGTTCCTTTAGGTAGGTGTAGGGAACCTGCTTTGGCAGGGGAGTTGGACTCGATGGTCTCTTAGGTCCCTTCCAACCCCTGTGATTCTATGATAGTGTGTCGTTTTACCCTTGTGTCAACTGCTACGTAGCAAACCAAAAGGGCTTTATGGTTTACTCTGGAGCAGGTGAAATCTCTGCAGGTGTCTTAATTGCTCTTTATCTCTTCAGCTTTTGTTGCGAGTTCAGTTGGCTGAGAGTCTGCACGAAACGTTTTCAGCTGGTGTGGATGTTCTTGCCAGTGTCAGCCTGTGGCCAGTTTAGCCAACAGCACAAAAGCTTTTTTATTATCAGACTGATGGCGAATGCCTCAAGGCTCAGTAACTCTTTAGCAATAGGTTTTCATGATTTAAACATCTAACTTGAATGCTATGTATGTTTTCATTCCTGTGCCTCAGCGTATATGTTCTTGCCTTGCTTTAGATAACATTCATCCACATTAAGCCCATTTCTTAGCCTGCCTTACCTGTAAAGGTATGTAAAACTTGAGCTTTGATTAACTTGTACGTTGTATCGTCTTTAAAAATGAAAATGGGAATTAAAAAACATCAGCTAAGAATTTGATGAGGGCTGTTTGAATTATAGAAGGGTTAAGTCTGGTCAGAGCGTATAGAATATATGTCAGGATATATAATATATGTCATATTGCAAAGGACTTCTGGAACTCTCTGGTCCAAACTCTTCCCCACAGCTGGAACTACTTACATCGGGTTGCTGAGGGTGGTGTTCTCCAGGTGGGTTTGGAAAGCCCCTAAGGATACAGGTTGGATGCCTTGTAGGACAGCCTGCTCTGAAGTTTGACTTCCTATTGTGAAGGATATTAAATTTGTAGAGGCTTTCCTGTCAGACTGTAATCAGAATTTCCAATATCTATTGAAAGACTAAGCATCACATTTTAATCTAGCTAGAAAAAGAACTGAATTAACAGATGAAACTGAATGCATTGCTTAGTCCAGAAGGGAGAAGGTCTTCACAATGTGTGCAAGTACCTGATGGCAGGGGGTAAAGCAAATGGACCCCAGCTCTTCAAAGAAGGGGTGATGAGTACAGAGTGAGGTGCAAGGAATCCCAGTTAAGTGTAAGCAAAGCATTTTTTACTGTGAAGGTGATCAGATGCTGTAACACATTGTCCAGTGAGGTTGTGATGTCTCTATCCTCACAGGTGTATTCAAAACCTGATGGGACACACAGTGCTCTTGCTTGAGTTGACCTCTGAGATGAGGGCTTGCAGAGGTGCCTTTCCATGTCAACTGTTCTGAGATGCAAAGAACTACCCATCACTTCAGTGGTCTGTTTTCTGGGTAGTGCTTCTTGAGGCAGAAAGGGCCTCAGTCTGGTTACATGTGCAGCTGTCACGAGGACAGTCTGTTATGTCAGGCTCTGAGAATTTTATCCTGAACCCGTGGTCTGTACGGTTCCAGGAGGATCTCTGAACATGGGAAGAAGGCCTGGCTGTTCTCTTTGTTTATAAGAAATCCTCTATTGTCTTTGTCTTCATCTATAAGTCACTGCCCTGGCCTGTAGGTGTACCTATGTGCTGTGGTTGGAGTTTTCACTTAACTGCAAGCTACCCATCCGAAGTGTTTGATCACTATCTGTATTGTTTCTCTCTTTTTTTCTTTGTTCCCATTTTTTGCCTTGTTTTTTTAATGTCAGTCCCATCTTTAAGTAATGTTTCAACGTTTCTTAGCTCCCACTTCCTTTCAAAAGAAGAACTTTGCAGAATGTTGCTCATTTCCCCATCAGTGCTCCTTAAGGACTCTGACAAAGGGGTGAGGTAGCACATGGCTGCCTTTCTTGGGCATAAACCAGGAGTGCATCTAGAAGCTATTTGTGCCACGTGCAGCTGCTTTGTCTGGCTGGCCACCTGTATACCCAGAAGCATAATGCACCCTCCTGTCTTCCTCAGAGGGACAAGGCTTCTGACTTTGCAGGTTCTGTTCTGAATAGCCCATTTACATGCTGTTACACCCTGGCAGGTTATGGTGCAGGTGGGGGCTGAGATTGCCCTCTTTAAAAACACACCAGCTCCGGATCTGTTTAAAAGAGCAAGCTGCAATTAGGAGTCAGGTTGCTGAAGAATACAGATGAGCTGAAATCAGAAATAATATACCCTGTTGACTCTGTGGATTGGTGCAGATCTATCCAGTGGATGACAGGACAAGGAGGGGAGGACTCGTGTTTCTTTGGTTGTTGCTTTCCAAACTCCTGAGCTCTCGAAAGGAGGGATTGGATTTGGATGCCCCATGGGAACCTCAGATCAGTGGTTTGGGAAGAGCCTTGAGTGAAAGGTGACCTGTAATGGCTTTGAAAGGGTTTCGTGCAAGGTGATCAGCGTTTGGCAGGGATTTGTCATATGCAAAAAGGAAACGAATAACACCAGAAGTCGCATTTTTGTTTTCCCAATCATTGATGCCTGCTCCGTAGGTTGAAGGGCTGCAGGCAGCTGCAGGGTAGTGCCATTTAGATTCCTGGTGGACCTGACTCTGTGCCATACCTCTTCTTCTCCCTGCTTCAGCTTCCTCACAGAAAGCAGCTTAAGGCGGGGAACAGCTTAACCTTCATCCACACTGATGAAGAATTATGCTGAGGCTTCCATAATAAGTTGCTTTTACAGCTTTTTAAGTTTGCCTATCTGAAAAGCTATTTAAAAACTATCTTCTCAGTCAGGCACTGGCTTCCAGCATGCTCTGTGCTGTTTTTTTCCCTTCAAACACAAGGCTGTGATGCACCCTCAGAACGAGGCATCTGTTTTTTTTAATATTGCTAATTGGCATTTGTTTGGCATCTGGAATTTTGATCATAACAGCATAATGGCCTTTAAGGGAACGTTTCCTTGACGAGACATTTTTTAATGTCTTTGGTGGCAGTGGTCAATGAAGGATTTATTTTAAGGAGCTGACGTGCAAAGCTCAGGAAATCTGCCTCCATGTGCACTGGGTGTAAAGAGATATATTTACACTTGGTACTGCTTGAAATGCAGAGTTTTGGTGATTGTACCCTTGCTCAGGACCAACCACTCATGGGTCAACATAAGAATGTGCTTTTTCTGGT
Organism: Odontophorus gujanensis; assembly: GCA_013399175.1. NCBI lineage: Eukaryota > Metazoa > Chordata > Aves > Galliformes > Odontophoridae > Odontophorus > Odontophorus gujanensis. Next base: position 378,683 of record VXAB01008181.1, on the reverse strand, counting down.
TCAGTTCCACCCAGGGATGTACAGTGGGCCCTGCTGGTACCATGCAGCACACTCGGAGATGAGAGCTCCCACTGCTTTTTTTTCCTCTTTCTTCCCCATTTCCCCAAGCATCATCCCCTGCAGTGACATATCTGGGTTCAGTTGTGTTAAGTGCCACGTGAGAATTTCCAGTGTATCTGTGACGATTACTGGTAGAGGAGGGAATGCCAGGAAAAGCAGGAAAAGGGAAGGGGGGGGGGGGAAGCGTGTGTGTGTGCTCACATACAGACAGCTGTGTGCTGTTTATAGAGATTCACATGTAGGAAAAGTCAGACTTTTAATAATGGATATTACTTGATTGAACAAGTAGGAAGACAGACGGAACTGGCTCAAAGTAGGCACCGTGACGCATAGGTGGGCGAGAAACCAGCTTTTCCCTTCCCACACACACTATGTCCTGGCAGTGTCTCAGTCTCAGTGCATCCCGTTCCCCACTGTTGCACTGCTGGGCTTCGTTCTCTCGCTGCTCTGCCGTTGGGCTGGAGCTTGGGGATGATTTCAGACCTCCCAGCATGGCAGGGTGGAGGGCTGTTGGTGAACCGCTCTCCAGACTTGCAGTGCTCTCTTCCAGTTTGGCTGTTTTTGGATAGAGGCTGTCAGTGAATTGTTACTGCAAATGACATATCGTTCGTGGTTATTAGTAAAAAAAAAAAAAAAAAAAAATGAGGCAAAAAAAAAGAAAAGATGAAAGCTAGAACGCAATCTTTGAAGTAAATAAAATGATTCTTATAGGAATCCTACGTGAACATGATGGGAAGACTGATACCGCTTGCCTTCCTTGGTTTGTTTTCAGTCGAGATTATAGTTGGATCTATAGGAATGCAGCCTCTTTGCTCTTTAAGAGTACTGCTAAATGGAACAGAAGACAATGCAGCCAGCCTAAGTGAAGGTCAAAGCCTGATGAGATCTCACGGCTGCCCAGCCTCATCTTTTATGCAGTCAGCAAGATTGTTGCTTCTCCCGAGCGCCGCTCCGCTGCCGTCATGCTGCCAGGTTAAGACGACTGATCTTCCCTGGCTGTGTGACTTGATGGCCTACAAGTGCGTATTTTTAATTCTGCGACAGCGCCAATGCAGAGATGGGGCTGCTGATTTACATTAATGTGAGGCATCACGGCATCCTTCATGGAAAAGCTGCTCAGAGCTGTCCTCCCTGCTGCAAGATGAACATTGCCCCTTCCTCTGCTCGCTCTGTCTTTCCTCCCGATAGCACGTTTGTTTCAGCTTGCTTTAATCTTCTGCCTGATGCGATGCTTTGGGTTTGTTGGCCATTACTCCGCACACCTTTGGGGAAAAAAATGGAAGTTTGGCCACCTCCAGGATGCTCGCCACGATCTCATCTGTGCCTTTATTCTGCAATAAAGGCCGTTCAGGGCTCTGTAGCCTTCGCAGCATCTTCCTGCCAAAGCGGATTTGTTCATTGCATCCAACTGTTCAGGGCTGAGTCTAACCGTGGCACATCCAGTCTGTGACACCGGCTGGTGGACCTCAGCTGCAGGAACACTGCATGTAAACTTGACTTCATCCAATTCCCTGCAATTAGGGTAGGGGCACTACCAGTGTGGTACCTTTAGCACCTGCTCACATCCCTTGCTTTAACCGTGCTTGAATGTGTACCAGCTCGTTCTGTTCATGCCTCTAACTCATGGCTTAGTCAAGTTGTGCACACTTAATGAACGCATTCTCTGCCAGTCAGACTTTCTGGCCCTTTTATCACTCTTCTTGCTGTTTTTTCTTTTTAAATTCCCTCCAATTGACTCAGCTCTTGCACTGAAGTTCACAGGAACGTGCGTTATCAGTTTCTAATTGCTCACAACCCTTTGTGTTATTTCCGTGTCCTTGCTGGCCCTTGCTTCACCTCCTCATTTAATACAGCTCAGCATAATTAATGTGCTGTTTAACTTTTCTTCCAGATCATTAAAAAGATGTTAAACAGAAGCAGTGTGCCTCTATCCCCCACCACATCCCATCGGAGTGTTTCTTCCACCTTGGTACCTTATCGTTTGCCATAATTACTCTTTGTAGATATTCCCGCAGACAGCTCTCAGGTTTGTGTTACTAACTTTGACCAAGCTCACTCCCATTAATTTTCCTAATTGCCACGGCTGCTGTCTTATCTAAAGACTTTTCTGAATTGTGAGGCTGCTTACAGGCGGGATGCCAGGGAACAAAGAGCCCAGCTCAGAGGAACCATTGCCTCCTTCCTGCGTGAGGATGACAACATGCTGGGGCAGACTGGATATCCCCTCCTTCCTGGATATTGGTTTTCAGGGCTGATCTTCTCCCGTGCTGGTGTTGTGTGTCTGAAGGCTGCGCCGTGTGGGATGCCTGCCTGGATTGCAGGCTGCTGTAGCTCTGCCCAGCTATGTGGCAGCTCTTAGTCCTTCATGAATTTTTCAGCGTGATCCCCAGTGCTTGGAAATGTGATTCCTTCAGTGCTTTTGACGGCGTATCACGCAGGCTACATGGGATCTTCTGATATGCATCATTAAAAGACGCATTATCGAGGTATCCCTGTTGATGCCCTGTTTCCATTTCTTGGCTTTGCTTACCTTGATGGCTCATCCCATTCTGCATCCCTCCTGTGGCTGGAGGTTTTTCATTGGAGAGTTGGAACTGTTATCTGGCCAAATCTGCAGTGCTGTCCCACCAGGGGAAAAATATCTTCCTGATCCTTGCTGTTGATCAGCTTGTGTCCTGGAGCATGATAATTGCTCACTCCTGTTATTTTTAAACCTGACTAATGCAGCTACATATGTTGTTCTCCCTTATATAAACACGTAATCCTTTTTTAATCTTGCAGAAAAAAAAAAAATTCTGTATAATATCTTGTGGAAGAGAATTCTGCTGCCCGATTTATAGATGGTGTTAGGAAAGGTCTCCTGACAGTCACCGACATTTGCTGCCTCTCACACAGAGATGCCCCTCGGTTTTGTTATGTAACAGGCTGCACGAGGGGCTTACTTAATTTCCATTCTATTTGTTTTATACATCTCTAATCCCTTCTTGCTTTTATTTCACAAACGAATCGTCGGCCTTTACAATATATCTTTGGTAAATCCCCCTCTTGCCTGCCTTTAATCAGTTTCCACTTCTGGAGTTCAGTTCTGGTTTTGATGCGGAGATGAGAAGATCAGAGAAGAGCGGTGCATTAGCGTGAAGGCAACAGCACATTTACATAATACCACTTCACTCTTATTGTGCTTTGTTTATCATCCTTCCTTCATACATCCCAGCGTGGCTTTACTTGTCCTCTGCCTGTGCAGAAAGCCCCTCCTTCAGTGGCGTGGTTCCAGCTGATGCTGAGCTGATGGAGGGATTTCAGACTGCCCCAGGCCACCACCTTGCCCTTTTTGTTACCACATGGGCAGATGTGCAGTGGGTTTCATCTGCTTTCCTACTACAGGAGTGGCCCAGAGCTTTTTCAAGGGGGCTGATAATGGGTTCATGAGCAAGCTGTTGCACCTCTGTGCTAGCTGCGCTCTCCTTTATTCTGCCTCACCAGCATCACATTCGTTCCTAATCCTTGGAGCACCCCGCTAGTCCTTTCTGCCCATTTTGTGATCTGGCACTCTTCCTCCACCTGTCAGAGCCTTGCAGCATTCCTGGCACCTGAGAGAGTTTTCACTTGGCTCCATTTTTCTATTTTTTTCTTGGTAGCTGCTTGTGCACAACTTTAAGAAATGAGATGCTTCATAATGAGCAGCAGTTGGGAGGCAGTTCTGTCATCATCCAGAGCCATCAGAGTGTTATCTTTGTAACTCATCCAGTCCTTCCCCTCCGAGAGGACAAGTCTCGCTGCTCTGGAAATGAAGTTGCCCACCTGCTGTTATTAATAATGCATTAGTGCTCCTCATCGAGAATCATAAACGTTCCAGGCACACTGCAAGCCTCCAGAATGAGTTTGCCTCCAGAAAGGCACAGCGTAGGTAGCAGTGCTCACAGTAGGGCATACCTTATCATCACCCGTTCCACTCCGGCTTCTCTGCTTTGAAAGTTCCGCTAATAACATCGCGTTCTATCGATTGATAATTCCTATTATAGCTGTCTTTATTTTCTGCTGGTTCCTGGGTGAATTAACCTTTGACTTTTGGAATGATGGAGATATCCATTATTTATTATGCATGGGCTGTTCTCTCTGAAGTGGAGAACCAGTGCATCTGTAGGGAGCGGGAATTGAGGAGCTCTTTCTTTGAACAAATTCTTTGAGTTTGTTGAGAGTTGATGTGCTGCTGTACCGTGGACATTAAGGACAGACAGCTTTCCTTCTGTGTCACTTTTCCATCCCTTTTCCCCCAAAGCCATTGTTTTGGGAGGGATTTTGTAGGGTGAATAACCCAAAACAATAGTATCCACAGAAAATAATGGAGGTGGATGGAATATTTTGCTTGGCTTATCTGGGTGGTAAACAGACAACCAGTAAATAAAGAAAGGCTCACCTTTTGCAGGTGGGCAGGGCTTACCAATAACCCCACAAAGGAGGGATCTCCAACAAGAGATCCTTCCCCCAGTGGTGCTCAGCCCTTGGGGTCTGGGAGGGGTGGAGCCAGACTCCACCCCTTCTGCTCACACAGGTGCATTGCCTTCACCTGTGCTCCTGCAGCTGACTCAGTGCTCACCTCAGGGGATCCATCAGTGGTTCAGGCCATGATTCAACAGCTCCCATACAGATTTCTACCAAGCTTTGTCCTGTTAGGTGGCAACCATCAAAGCTGTGTCTTCATGCATCATTCCGTTGAGATATAAGAACCAAGCAGCAGTGCTGAAATAAGCATTCAAGAGAAATATCTAGGCAATATGATAGGAAGTAAGGCTTTTTTGTGTTGTGTTTTTTTTTTAACAGTTTGAACTGTATCAGTGTTGCCAGAAAGGAAAGAAAAATATTTTCCTTCAGTTAGATTGCATTTGTTACAGATTTGTTTTTCATCTCTGCATACCGTTCATAGCTGTAGTCAGCATTTAAAAGGATTTCCTTTGGCAAATGGAAGTCGAAAAGCTCTGCTGTGATCCAGCACGTGGATTTTTCTTGCTGCTCTCAGGTTGTCCATGTGTAAGCACTGTGAGCAAGGTGCACAGAACAGATACTCCAAACGCTGCGTTTTGAGGATCTCTGGTTGGCACGCTCGTTGTTTGATGAGTTTTTATCTTTAAGTGCATTCTCTTTTTGCTGCTCTGGATAGTCTTCTTCAACCAGAGACAAGGAATAATCTGTTAAGGAATAGATGATGTTCAATTAAACGCAGAACATGTTTCTCTAATGTAAATGCAGTGCCAATTTAAAGTTGCCCATGCACACAGAAATGAATCTTCACAGTCCCTCTCCGAGTGGGATTTGGAGTGATTCAGTACAAATACTTTTCTCACCCCTGCTAAATGGGGTCAGCTTTGTCTTGTTTGTCCTTAAGAGGAGAAAACCATTTTATTTCGTGTTTGCAATCCGAGTAGCCTAAGAGGTACTGGAACGAAGCCAGAGTCCACCAGATCTGAATCCCTGTAGCTGGGTTTGTTACCTTTTGTGCTGAGAGGTCAGAATATATGAAAGTGCCTTTGGAAGTGCTTTACATCTTCTGCTTGAATTCCAGCAATGGCCCCTAGAGAAGCATGAGAGCATCTATTGATTACAGGGGTTTTTCAAAGGCACTTTTCAATTCCAGGACCAAGAAAAGTGCAGGAACATGGGTAGGGTTTGAGTGGCATACTCAGCTGATAACACTTTCTCCTTTCTGACAATGCCTTCTGTTTCAGCATGCTAGGTTGTTTTTTGTTGTGAGATTTTGGGGGGGGGGGGGGGGGGGGGGTGGTTGGTTTGGGGGTGTTTTTTTTTTTTTTTTTTTTTTTTTTTTTTTTTTGNTTTTTTGTTTTGTTTTTTTGTAGTGGTGTCTTGGTATCAGGCCTTTTCTTTTACACTTTATTTTCTGTTTCAGTAGAAATAGCAGCTCTCATCCCTCAGGAGCCTGCTAGCTGGCAAGCCTCAGCAACTGAAGGGCAGCCTTAAATGTAGCACTGTGTCTAGATGCAAAAAAACACACTCCTCCTTTCCTTGTCCCACATGGCACTGCCCCATAGGCCACGTGGCATCCTCATTTCTCTGAGCTGCCCGTGGGCTGTGGTGTGAGTGAGCAGGTTGTTCCCTACACAGTATTTAGGAGAGGACAATCTGCATATGCTTGGTATCCAGCCAGCTTTGAGTATGGGTAAGATTTTAGTTATGTATCACCCTCCACATCCAATGAAGCAGTATAAAAAGGAGTGCAAGGAGATGGAGAACTCATGCAACTTGTACATCAGCCCCCATGGAGAGCACAGGTGTATGGTTTTGAGAAGGATTAGGTTATAGGAGTGGAAGAGGGGAAAGCTGGATGTAAAAGGCGTAACAGAATGAGAAAAGGCAGAAGGGGTTGAGGAAGGATGGGCTTGTTTAAAAGGAAAAGGATAGGTGTTGTTTTTTGTTCCGGTTTTTTTTGTTCTTTTTTGAGTTTGTTTTTTTCCCAAAGGAGCACTGAATGCACGGGGAGATAATGGCAAAAACAGAATTGGAAAATTGATTTGGAGCTGCTTGTAAATGAACCTGGCCAAATGCTGGCTTTGCTGTTTGGAAGCAGCTTCGTCCTCCAGCAATTAACCTGGCAGCTCTGATGAGAGCAGGGTGTGAGCCCTCTCCTTTGGATGCCATAGATAAACCTCATTTTCCTCCTGAAGAGGTGAAAGAGATACAAGATTTTTCAGACTAAAAGCCTGTAGGTAATGTTTTCTTGTGTTGTGTTGGCCTCATTCTTACAAGCCTGTAAAATGAACGAGCTGGATACTTCCATCTGGTCGAGTCACCTGCAGCCAACAAAACACTCTTGCTTTGTCGGTGTTTTCTTCGTAGGGAGGAACAGAAGACCTTGTGTGCATCCAGTTTGCTGAGTTCTGTATTACAGCAGGCAGCTGTGGGCAACATCTGTCACCCGGCCCAAATGCAGCTGAAGGGTTTGCCTTACAAATTGTGTACCAAAGTAGCTGTGCTGGATTTCTAGCCTAGAGAGAAACATCGAGGATGGGATGAAGGGCTAACCCCAGCTGGCTGATGCTGTCACTAGAGCTTTACTAGGCTGGAGATCTGCTAGGTCAATCCACCGAAAGAAAATTCATTTTAAGCAAATTCTATCAACTAGCCTATAAGGTTCTTAACAACCATGGTTTCACTTGCATGCATTTGGTATATCTCCTGACAGCAGTACTCTGCAGCTGTTCTGTGAAGGAGCGGGATGGATTCAGCCACAAAAATGCTGCTTAATCCTATGGACTAAGAACCTTTATATTTGCTTTGATCACACCAAAGAATGTATGTGCCCGCATGCTTGCAGCCCTTGGAAATATTTTGACAGGATATGCCTTTGCATGTTGCATAGTGTAATTCAAAGAGCTAGAGCAGTCCTTCGGTCCTTTGTGTAGCAGTTGTAATTCATTGAAACCCACCTGCACCATGAGAAGGGCTAATTATTGCAATTTCAAGCTGTCACATGCTGGAACTGTCATTAACAACATAGTCCTGCCCAGAGGAATCCCAATACAGCACGTTCCCCACCATCAGCCGGAATCACTGCCAAGTTTGGACTCGGTGACAGTGCACTGATTGATTTACTGCTGGCATTTCACTTGTGTGACTTCTCGTTTCAGGGCTTCTTCAGTAAACGTCTGAAAGGTTCCATCAAGAGGACAAAGAGTCAGTCAAAGCTGGACAGGAACACGAGTTTCCGCCTCCCATCTCTCCGCAATGCTGATGACAGGTAAGGGTCAGTGCATCTCCTGGAGCAACCTTGCCTTATCCAGAAGCACTTTGCAAAATCTGTGTGCAGCATGCTTGTAAAGGGAGAGGAGGGAAGGGTTGGTTTTGGTGTTTTTTTGAAGCTGGCAGATGGATGCTTCTGGAGCTGAATGGTGTGTTAGAGGTTGTTTTTCTTATTTACTATACAATGTGCCCATGATTCTGTGAGGTACCGATGACACAGGACTGAAATCTTTCACTGCAGTTAACAGCTGACAAGAAAAGTTCAGTTTAAGCATCTAGGCTCGAATACCTTTGTCTGCATCTGTCTCAAATAAAGTGCAGACTTGAAATTTCATGATACGGTGCTGCTGGATTGATTGGCTTTTACAGAACCTTGCCTTGATGCACAGAGCAGTGATCTGTAGGTGAGTGCAGCAGCCAACGTGAGCATTGTGCTGGTGCAAGCAGATCAGTTCAGCTAGCACAGGCAGAGCCCAGGGATGTGCGGTGCAGCTCAGGTGTGTTAAGAGTCCTTGCTAATGTCAGGAGATGGTATAGCTGCTGCAGTGCGGAGTCCTGCAAGGAACAGATGGTCTGTTATGCAGAAAACTGGAAAACCTGGTAACTCCTGCCCATCTTGGTATATTCTGCTTGTTTTGCTTCTGGTTCAGGCTTGAGTGGATTGGGTGTGAGGCAAGCAAATGCTCATCGTACACGTTTTTTCCTCACTACTCATAAAATGTCTTGATTATCTTCATTAAACGTTGCTGTGTGTTATATTCCACAGCAGCCCAGCAGGAGAACTAGAATGAGTGGAAAATAAGTTGCCCTGTACTTAAGGCCATGACAGGCTTCTCTGATTTTACACCACTTAGTGCATTTTCCCTTCTCCTGCAGCTGAGCTGAATTCATTAGTTGCATCTGTCGTGCCGTGCTGCTTCAATCAGTGGCACTATCTTCCTCAGCTGAAAGGCAGCACCATAAAATCTTGGAGATAGCAAGGCTTTGGGTGTTAGGGCTCTTGTTAACACCATGAGTTACAGAACAGGCTACTGCTTACCCGGTGTGACCAGCAATGCTGTTGTTGCTGCTTGGACATGGTGCCATCCAGCTCTTCTGTCTGAAGTCCAGCATGTGTGGTGGGTGGTTTTTGTGTTTGGTGCCTGACTGCCTTTTTTCATGGAGTGGCAGTTTTGCTATGAGAAGCAACTTAGTGAACAAAAGCACATGTAATAATACCGCCCTGTGATAAAGAAGCTTGTAATGCAGAAATGTTTTTGTCATAAATAATGTATTTGTCTTTCTCTAGCTTGGTTCTCACTCTAAATGTGGACCCAGCAACACTTTCCGTTGTACTGTAAGGGAAATGCTTTTATTTTGGGAAAGCCAATAAATTAACCCTACTTAATCCCTACAGCTTGAAGAAATATACACAGCAGAGCTGTCTTCTCTTTTAAACCAGAGCTTTCATTACTCCTTGCCTTTATGGACATGAGTTGTGTCAGCTAGACCCTTACAACACATGGATTTTCTCTGGCTGTTTAGACAGCATAAGATCACAGAATCACAGGGATTGGAAGGGACCTCTGGAGTTCATGCACTACACAGTGATGGGGTTAGGCATAGCCCGTCGTGTCAGTCCTCTCAAGCCTTCTAGGTATGGATTTAACAAGGAGGATCCAAGAGAGCTGGGAAGTTCCAGTCCAGCATTTCTGATAACGAGTCCACGCAGTCCTCTTCCTTCCAGAGATACGTGCACTGAAGTGAAGAGAGGGCACGGCTTGGAGGCAAGGGGGGTAGGAAGCAAGCTGAGATGAAGTTTATTTGGAGATGACCTTTCCACAAATGACAGTGGCTATTCCAGAGCATGTCGATGTTTGTGAAGCGTGGTGACGCGGGTGAGGGTCATGAACTGCTGATAAGTTATTCTTAGGAAGAAAATGCCACAGACTCAACCTTGTGGCTACCTGTGGTTGAAAAGATTGAGAGCTTTATAGAGTTCTCTTTGCATTTGTGGTCTAATCAGTGTACAAATGGAACATACCAACTTTGGAAGGTCATAGTTGGAGCTTTTCAGATGTTTTTTTCTAATTTTAAAAATGAAATCTTCACAAGTAGAAGAAATCCATTTCCAAGTGAAACTTGGCAGCAGTTTCTCCCTTCCCTCATTTACCTTTCTCTGAGTTATCTACAGATGGTTGGAGAACACAATTGGTGAACAGACTAGCAGGAAAAACAACCCAGAAACCTCCTAAGATGAGGAGCAGATTAGTATATACTGGCAAGACATGAGCTGGAAGGAAGAGGGAGCCTAAAAAGATTGATTACCTTTTAGAATTATGCTATTGTTTGGGCTCTTTCCAAAGGAGCAAGTCAGCTACACCTGTTTGTGCAGGAAAGAAGGTAATGCACAGCAGCTGCCTCTGAACTCACGAGAGGGAACTGCCATTTTCCCACCTCCTGCTCTGCTCTGTATGAGACTTGGTCTGAAAACATCCCAGAGCTGCCCTGGTGAGTCAGCCCTTTCCCACTTGGTGCTAGGTGATGTCATGGTGCCGTGCTGGCTTTCAGGGCCAGATGGACTGATAGCATCTACCTTTTCTTGCTCTGACAAATACAGAGCCCTAGCTTCAAAGAAAGTATTATGTAGCTTTATAAATTGAAACGCTGAAAGGTTGGAAGGGAGTAGAGGATGCTGGCACATTGTTTTTTCTCATTCTTTTGAGGTGTTTGGGTCCTGCTAAGAAACAGGAGATGCTTAGAGATAAATACCTGCAGAAATCTGGAGTAGGGAAGATTGTTTATGATGGTGCACATTGAGGATTGGGATAGTGTAACACTGCATGCCACTCCAGATGGTGACAGAGGATGGATGCTGTCTGTTGAGGGTCTATTTAAAGTAGAAAAGATTCAGGAATGTTGTAAGGGAGTGCTGGAGATAACTTGCAGATATTTTCGTAATCAGATTTGGTGTTCCAGCAGAAAGCAGTTGGCCAACCTACTTTGTTTTTCTGGGTTTCAAAATTCAGCTGGCTTAGTGGGTGGGGGGTGGGGGGGAGAGAAAACTGTGGTGTCCTTGCAGAATTGAGCTCACTGCAGCCAGTATCTGGGTGTTGTGCATGAGTAGCCTCCGTAACTCACACCGCTTGTATTACTCCAGGTTCTTCTGTTGGAAACTCAACTTTAGCCTTCACAAGCCACTAATACAAGGATGCTTAGGCTCTGCTTGGTTGTGGCAGTGCCAGATTAGCATGAAGCTCTACATGTGGTGGCACAGCATCTTGTTGGGCTGTGGGCAGCAGTTGCCACAAGGCTCTCTGGCAGCATGGGTCACCCCTCAAACCCGTTTCCCACCACATTCTTCGAGCTCTCCAACCCGTGCATTTTTCTCTCAGGTCATTTCTGTCAGTAACACATAAAATGCGTTAAAAAAACATGAGGAAAAGTAAAATTGTAAGGAGGGACCACATGAGTGTTTTCAGTTCAGGCAACAGGAGAGCGTGACCCCCAGCTCCCACCTCCGTTTGGTGCCCCGAGATTGCTGAGACTGCATACGATCTCAGCGACCGCGACAAAGCTCCGCGGACAGCTGGGAGGGTTTTGCCCTGTTGGGATTTAGTGCCACGTGGGAACCCTCCTGATGCACTAGAAGTCATTTTATGGCATTATCCGATGGTGGTGGCCGAGCACGGGTCCTGCTCTGCGCTCCCTCAGGATGGGCTCCGGCGTGTGGCGGGGCAGCGGGTAGCCATGGCTCTGGGCTTCATGGCGAAGCGGTACCGCTGCTCCAACGACGGCTTCTTCTACTTTCGGTGAGTTCAGCTCTTCCCTCCTCGCTCGTCCGCCGTGTGAGAACAGCACAGCTCCTACTGACACGTTCTCGTGTTTGTTTGTTGTAATTGAATCCCTGTTTTCACAAAAGAAAAAAATAAAGGGTGGGTGATTTTTTTTGTTCCGCTTGAGACTGGAGGATAAAATCTCTATTATGCAATGCGTTATTAAGGCTTGACTCAGTCGGGGCTTGTGTTCATTCAGCATATCTGTTTCTATCTGCGCGGGGAGGAGGGAGGAGTGGTTTGTTTCCAGAGAGACGTCTCCTTCTGTTTGGAGTGAGCCGTATTTCTTTCAGCTGGTTTGTTTGGTTCCTGGGGCAGCTGTTTGTTTCCAAGAGCAGGATCCCAAGGGCTGTGCTTTGGGGGTGGTGTGTGGGAAAGGGCACTGCAGCTCCTGGGGTTCTACCAGTGGTAAGGCAAAGTAAGATCAGAAACCCAACGGAAGGCAAAGAGTTTGGTCCCAACCAAGCAGAACTCGCAGCTAAATAACCCAAAGTGCCCAGTTTAAAAAACAGTGGTAATAATGAAACTGGTTGGACTCGTAGAATTGTTGACCGAGTCGTAGGGTGTTTTGCTAATAAGCAGTTGGATAATGAAAGCTGGGTGTGGTGTGCCAGCAGAATGAGTGCCTGCACGGGGAGCCCACTGCTGCCGCACTGCCGTCGTATTGCACAGAACTGGGATGCCACGGGCAGCACTGAGCAGAGAGCTGCTGCACCAGAGGCCAGGCTGCTCGTGTGGCTTTGCAAGGGGCTAAGTACTGAATCCAGCTTTGGATCCTCGGGCTGAACAAAAAACTCGCTTCAGAATCGTTTGCTTTCACGCCAGTTTGCGTTGGTGAAGGAAACGTGGATGGTGGGACTCTATTCCTCAGTGGCCTCTTTCTCTTTCTATACATTTTTCTGCTCTTTAATTTGTACCTTTTGGATTATTGATGACAGTGGGTTTGTTTTCGAGGCAATATAGTTCTCTCCCTGGTAAGCTCGGTAATTGAAAGTCTTTTGTGCTTTTTTTTTTGTTTGGCTTTTAAATAGGTCAAAATCAGCAGGAGAGCTTCATAACCAGAGAGCAATTAGGGTTTAACCCTTTATCCTGTACGTCTTATAGACAGCAGAATGCATCTCTTCCACCTGCTTTTCCTATCAGAAAGCTGTTCTCCATAACTCCTATGTGAGAAGTGTCAGTGCTGTTGGTAACTGCTCTGAACTCGTGCATCACCTTTGGTGATCCTCTGTATGTGTGCAGTAGTGAACAGAAGAAGCAGCAGTGAGGAAGTTTGTCACCTGAGGTTAATTGTAACGTAAATCAGGATTTGGGCTGTTAATGGAACTGTTTGGCAGAAACAGATTTGGACAAACAACCCTTCCCCCACCTCGTGCATGCGTGATCTTCCTGTTTACAGTAATCTGCTTCCCTGGGATTACCTCTCTCTTAGCAGACACTCTGAGCAGCACTCCTGTTAGCAGCAGCTCCCTACCTAATACAGGAAAGACCCTGTTAATCTCACCCCTCTGCTGGACACCGGCAAACAAGGCGGTGACTTTGACTTATTAACTCTGTCCCTGTGCCAGAGGGAAGCCTGCAAGCAGTTCTCCTTCACTCTTTCTGTTGGCTTCAGAACATCAGATGTGGCTTTAAAGAAGCAGAGAACTGTTATTTCCCTGTAGTTATTGCCTTTATCGATTGGGATGCTGCTGATTTAGGCACACAGCGATGATTTGCATTGCAGATCTATCAATAGGTGAAATATATATGGTGGTGATTACAAGCGCCTGTGGTTGCCTCTAACCAACAGCGTTCCAGCACTGCTGTGGTGTTTATGGAAGACAAAGTGCCAATTCTAAGCCACTTAATCAGTTTAATGAGCTATTTAAGTACAGTGGCTTCAAGGAACTGTTCAAACAGATCGGCGTTCCTCCACTGCTGGCTCCTGAGCCAACACAACCAGCCTCCTGCAACTGGTCTGCAACAAAGCAGATGTTCAGAGCTAACAACTTGAGCAGAATACACCTCGTGGGAGGTGTAGCTTTAAAGATGGGGTGTTGGAGATGTTGAGTACAGCTTGCCAGGTACCCCCTTGGCCCCCACCCTGTCCCCAAATGCTGCTTGGAGGCGTCCTTGGAAGATCCCTCGCTCTTCCTGCTGTCCTTCACTGTCTGTGTCCCGTTAAATTAATTGTAGGAAGAGGGAAGAGGAGGGCCTTGGTCCTTTCTGGAAACGTCACCTTTGTCATCTCGGCAGAGCCTCCCCTAATCTCCATGAGCAGCTGTGCCATGGCAACACGTGCCAGGAGCCTCTTGGTGGCACCCCTGGGGCTGGCACACAGGGCAGTGCTTACAGTGCCGAGGCGGCTCTCCGTGCCCCAGCTCATCCTCCTGGCACAGTGCTCATCTGAAATCCAGGACCTGAGGCTTGGGGAAGGGCTCCTCCTGGATTTTGGGCCTCCCCTCTGCTCCCAGCAGGATTTGTTGTCTGAGATGTAGCCCAGGGAGCCGGGCTTGAAACAGAGGACTCCGACATGTGGCACCGCTATGCTTTGGGGATGCACCGCTAAGTGGCTGTACAGTTGTTTCATGTAGGTGGGCTTGATTTGTCTCCTTCCAAGCACAGCCTCTGCTGGGCAGGGATGTGTAAAATCTTTCTTTCTCCTTTATTTGCTCCTCTTTTTCCCCTCTTCCCACTCTTTGCGACCACTGCATGCTTTCCTTCTGTTTGAGGAGCCAGGGCTGGTGTTAGCCCCAGGCTCTCAGCCAGCTCCACTGCATCGTGCACCAAAGTGCTCAACTAGGGCTGGGATTGCTGAGAGTTTGGGGCAGGGATGGAAGCCAGGTGACCTCAGCAGGGCTTTCTTGAGAGGAGAAATTAGAGAGGATTTTGCAGAGAGAGTATTAAAGAGGTGTATTGCGGTGTGTTTATTTTAGACTTGTCCTACCTTAACTGCAGCGAGTGTTCAATTATACATGGCTGAGGTTTTGGGTTTGCTGTGGTACAGCTGCTGCTGGAACCTGTTATAACAAAGCATGCACAGTGCGACCAAAGCGTTTGTACCAGTGCTGCTGTTTTGCATTTGAAATCAGTGTCTTTGTAATATCCCTTTGACAAAGGCTTTTTTGCTGCCTGCATTTGGGTCATTTAATACATTAAATGGGAACAGAGTTCTCCCCTCCGTGCTGAATATATCTTATTGTAAGTGAATCTGCTGGAACACCTTCAGCATTGACTCCTTCATGGTACCCAAGGTTGTGTCTGTGTCTGTGTGGGGTCACTGTCCCTGGGGGTGTTACAGAACCGTGGAGATGTGGCACTATGGGATGCAGGCAGTGGTGTGGGGGTGGGTTGGATCTGGGAGCCTTAGAGGTCTTCTCCATCCTTAACGATTCTGTGATTCTGCACCTTCAGAGATGAACAGATGTAGACACCAACGTGAGCCTGAACATCTTACAAAATGAGACCAGCCAGGTAGACTGCTGGTTGTGCCTATAGCGTGCTGTGGGTTTATGGCAGAAGGTTATGACATGGCTGTCACCTTTAAAATCAGCATATTTAGAGTGGTTTGACACTGCTCAATGGGGGAGCACTGTTCGGGTCGGTGAGAACGGATCTGTGCCCTTGGATGTTTCCTCAGGAGACAGGGGTTGTTGGACTAAGGTTACTTGTCGTCAGGCTTACAGGCTAACTGTAGAAGATGCTGTGAATAAACAACTGGCAGCTTTCTCTGACATCTTGCCAAGTCTGGTGGTAATTGTGAGAAAACGGATGTTTCCTCTCCCCTTGCTCTGCAGATCACGTGGGCTGCCGAAGCTGAAGGAGTCCCGCTCCCATGAATCCCTGCTGAGCCCTGGCAGTGCAGTGGAGGCCCTGGACCTTGGGGCAGAAGAAAAAGTCTTTGTAAAGCCCCTTCACAGCAGCATCCTTGGGCAGGACTTCTGCTTCGAGGTAAAGAGCATTCTCCAGACGTGCAGCCGATGAGAAGGGGTGCAGTCGGTCTGAAGCCTGGCACTGTTCTCTTTGTAATAGGAGAAGGGGTCGGCAGCCAAACCTTCCTCAGGGTTTGGGTGGGGGCTGCCCAGCCAGCACGCGCTGCTGGACTCCTTGGGGCTGAGCCATCAGTGGAGGGAAAGCTTCAGCTGCTGCATCTTCCAAGTGGGAAACTCTTGTTAATTTGGAAAGTATCTAAGCGTTCGTAGTTTGGATGGGAATGCACAGTTGAAACATGCCATCATTCTTCAGCTGTGTGTTGGTTCTCCCCACATTTACCTAGCATTAAATTTACAAAACGTGCTACGACAGAGAAGTGTGATTTGCAGTCTGAACCCGCTTCTGTTAGCTCAGCCTGTTCCCTGGCTGCTGAAGGAGGGGCTTGCAGGAGCTGTGGGCATGTCACTGCACCGTGGAGCGGGAGCCTCTTGCTGTTGGTGTGAGCACAGCATTTACCTTGCAGCATGTTGGCTGTACCTGAACCACTGTGATCTGGCAGCAGGGGCAATGGGCAGTCAATCCGGTCTGTCTGCTGCAGGATTGCTCAGATGTGTACCTCACAGGACAGAGATCTGTCTGCAATCTCTGCCAGTCAGGCAGAAAACCAGCATATCAGGCTCTCCTCCCTCGGTGTGTATCCAGGAGCTGTTCCTGTTCGCTTCAGTCTCGTATTCTTTTGGTTGGAAGCATTTTTCAACTTGCTTTGCTTTGAGGCGTGCAGTGAAAATACTGGCAGCATCAGAGCTCTGAGGCTGTTGCTTCAAACTGCTTTTTAATTGTGTGTGCAGATGAATGGGAAGTGCAAATTAAGCCTTGCAGAGCAAGAACCACAGTGGCTCATACCTTTGTGGAGCAAAGTTGTATGTGGCACTGGATGCAGGGGCTGGATCAGAGCACAGCTCCTTCAGTTTGTGTTTCATTGTCTGAAGTGTTCTGTGTTTCCTGAAGATGCTGTTTCCGTTGTGTTCTAACTTGTATTAACACAGTGTTCTGTCTGCCTTCACCCTGTTAGTAACCAAACTTAGCAGAGGAAACTGCAAGTGTTTAACAGCTATGGTTCAATTAACAAGTGTTAAAAATTAACTGCTTGATTAAAGCCTTGTTTAAAAGCCTTTAAGAGGAGCCTTTGGTGCTCCTCATATGTTACTTTAATTTGAACTGACATATTTTTTTTCTCTGCATTTTTTGGGCCTTCTAGCTTCTCTGCCTTGAAGTATTGTTTTCCTGCCTTTTTCGTGTTACTTAGTTGCTCAAACATTGCTTCTTGCAGCCCCTTTCATGTCTCCTAGGCTTTCCTGAATTCAGCCTGTCACATTTCCATGTTCCAGGTAACCTACTCCAGTGGCAGTAAATGCTTCAGCTGTTCCTCTGCTGCAGAGAGGGATAAGTGGATGGAAAACCTACGCAGAACAGTGCAGCCAAATAAGGTAACAAACTGAAGAAATAAGATTACTGGGGGAACAGAGGTGATATGGTTGGGCTTTAGTGTAACAGGGCATCCCACAGATACCTGCTCGATTCATTCAGTCCTGGGAGAAGCCCACTCCCTCGAGAAGAGCATGCTTGCTATTTCAGAGGTTCCAAATCAAAACGGAGTTCTTTCTTCTGTGCAGGACAACTGCCGTCGAGCTGAAAATGTGCTCCGCCTCTGGATCATTGAGGCAAAGGACCTGACCCCCAAGAAGAAATACTTCTGTGAGCTGTGCCTTGATGACACTCTCTTTGCCCGCACCACCAGCAAAATGAAAGCAGATAATATTTTCTGGGGAGAGCACTTTGAGTTTTACAGTCTCCCGCCTCTTCACAACATCACCGTTCACATCTACAAGGATGTGGAGAAGAAAAAGAAAAAGGACAAAAACAATTACGTTGGCCTGGTCAACATTCCCATGGCCAGTGTAACGGGTCGCCAGTTTGTGGAGAAGTGGTACCCAGTCAGCACACCTACACCCAACAAAGGGAAATCAGGAGGACCTTCCATTCGGATCAAATCACGTTATCAGACCATCATTATCTTACCCATGGAGCAATACAAGGAGTTTGCAGAGTTTGTCACCAGCAACTACACGATGCTGTGCTCTGTGCTGGAGCCAGTGATCAGCGTGAGGAATAAGGAAGAGATGGCTTGTGCAATGGTGCACATCCTTCAGAGCACGGGGAGAGCTAAGGTAAGAGAGGGCAGCTCCTGTCAAAAAGACTCCTTCCTCCTGATGACAGGTGATACCTCCTCAACTACTGCCCTGCAGAAAATTCCTGGGCTGGTGTGACCACAGGCAACCACACAAAGGTGTCTGATGGGGCTAAGGCTGAGAAGAGAGCCTCAAAAGTGTTTTTAAAGGCATGGGCAATTACATCTACCGGGAAAGCATGCAAATAGGAATCATACCAACACAAATTAAGTGCCTGAGTTGATAGGAAGGTTAAAGATACTGCGTACGAAGTGTAAGACTGAAAAATGGGAGCCTTTCCTGTACTTCTGAAATTGTGATACAAGATAAAGAGATAAGTAAACAGGAGTTAAATAGACTAGAGAATAACTTCTATAAATACATCTCCAATGCAGTGAGCAGCAGCGTGCCATTGTTGATTCAGTGCTAAGTCAGCTAATGGATATGAACATTGATTTGGTCTGCAATTGAACAGCCATTTGGAGAATCCATACCCAGTTAATGGTGATCCCACCTGCCCTAAGAATGGTATTAGGACTGCAGGCTGGTGGTTCTCTGTACTGCAGTGGTTGGAGCGAGCTCTGGTTTCTCTGGACAGATTGTGGGAGAATATCCTGCAGGTTGCCAGAAATTCTGAGAAGCATTAACGAGCGTCAATTCACGCAGGTGCTGCCAAGTGTCTGTACAGGAGGAGTACCAAGCTGTAGCCTGCTCCTTCCAGAAATGCCAGCTACAGCAAGTTAAGCACCACCGAGCACAGGCTAGAGTTGGAGTCATGGGAGAATGACCATAAGCAGCAGTCAAGGGACAGCTTAAATTAACAGCTCTGAAAAGATCCCATTGTAACTCTCAAGAGTGTACCACCCTGTACTGTTCCCCCCTTGCTTGATGTACATCTCAGGAAGGCTGGTGCTCCGTGGCACTGTGTGATCCCTTGGTTACTTACCCAGCTGTCTGTCTGACTTTGAAAAGCTAGTAGCTGGGACAGCTCCTGTAGAGTTGTGTTGAAATCCTCCTGGAAAGTGGGATCTGGTTTATCTACCTGCAACAGGTAGATAAGTTACTGTTAAGAACTTACAACATTGCCCTCCTAGTACCTGTATGTTTTTTGCTGGAAGCACCGAGTAGCTTAGGTTGCCATAACCTTAATCTGCAAAGTAGGTTTGTTTCCATGTCACACTGTGGTGGTGCAGCTGGTATTTGCACCAGGTGAAACTGAAGAGCTTGCTTAAAAGAAGCAGTAATAAGGGGTTGAAAAAGAACAGTACTGTCTGTGGTTTTTATATGTTCTTATTGTATATAATTTGTTCTGGACATTTTGCATTCAGATGTCAGCACAGCAGCTTGGATTGTGTCCTTAATGGGGTTATAAAACCTTACTGTAGTGCTCTTTAGTCTATGATACTGCAGAAGGTACTACAGCAGAACCAGCAGCAAGTCACTGCTGTCACTGCCCTAATTCATGTCACATTTCTTTGTTTGTTTTTGTTTTTTCTTGGTTGGTTGGTCGTAGGGTGGGAGGTTTGGAACAGTTTTAAGAGAGTGGTGTTGAGGAGGAATGGTGGTTCCTCTCCTGGACAGCTCTGCAGGGGCTGACATGGGCTGTAGTGAGACAGGAGCATTCCTTGTGAAATGCTGAGTGTCCTTAACTCAAGTGAAGCTGTGGCTTCAGGAAAGCAGTGTGACTGTAGAATTGGACCCTGTGTCAAGAGAGTACCCGCTGCATCAACACTTGCCAATCTGTGCCTTTGAATACAGATGTTAAGCCATAGCCACACAGCAGTCTCATCAGCTTTCTTCCCAAATCCTGAATCACTTTTCTGAACTGAACTGTCATAAGCATTTCTTCATACTTCTCAAAGCCGTGAGAATGTGTGCAGAACTTCCATTCTGAGATTTTTAAATCCAAGGTTGTATGCAATGTTCAGTATTAAAGTACAGACGGAATATCGTGGATGCTTTCAGCAGACTAAACCAGTGATAAAAAAACTGGAGAGGGTTTCTGTTGAGGATCTCAACTGAAACATAAGCTTGGATGTAAAAGTTTTCTTTGCATCTCCCTTTATAAATTGTGATTTATAATATTTTCAAATATAATAAATGCAAGAAGAGCTCTAGCTCTGCAGGCGTGGACCCCTTGCCCCAAGCTGGGCAGTTGTTCCAGTAATTCTCTCCTCCTCTGCTTTTCCTTCCTTCTTGCCTTCTGCAGTTAGTGTGGTTAAACTGACCTCCTGCCATCTGACCTTTTCCTCCAGGACTTCTTAACAGATCTGGTCATGTCTGAGGTGGATCGCTGTGGGGAGCACGATGTCTTGATCTTCAGGGAGAACACGCTTGCTACCAAAGCTATTGAGGAATACCTGAAGTTGGTAGGGCAGAAGTATCTCCATGATGCACTAGGTAAGAAGGTACCTCTATGTTGACTCTTTGCATTACAAGGGCTTGGTCCTGGTGCAGAGGACCAGTCAAGTATGAGACTTGTGCTGGGACGTGGGAGGTGATCGACCCAAGAGCTGCTGCTCCAGCAATGCAGTTGGGATGGATCTTCCACACCCAGCATTGCTTTGTAGCATTATCCCTTTTTCCGTGCTGTATTGACCCACAGGTTTCTCAGGGTGTGTGGTGAGCCCTCACTCACTGCATGCTTTGGTGACACGAGCTCTGTGCAGCTAGGTACATTTAGGAATGTGTGAGCACCTGTCCAGACAGCAAAATACATGCTCTCTGCTCGTGATGCCTTTCCTCTCTGCAAAGGAAGATGCTCACTGGTGCTTGTAGGAGTAGAAGCCATGGAAGGGTTAACTTGATTTGGTACAGCTGAGTCCTTCTGGATGTTTACATCATGACATAACCTTCTCTCATGTTTGGGAGCATAATAGCACAGTTACTTTGAGAGCAACAATCCACCTCTTCTATGACCAGGCTTATAAAGGGATTTGTAACAGTGGAAATGGAGTACTTTGTGTGTCAGGAATGAACCTGGTATCAGACGCAATCCAATTAGGTGGTAATTTCAGACAGAGGTATGAATGTGAAGTATGTACTTCTTGTGTTGAAGACACTTCTGCAGTCGCTTCAGGACAGTGCCACCTCTTAAGGGATGGTAGATGTTAAGTTAGATGTAGCTGATGGCAAACATATGCTGTGGTTTTAGCATCTGTTACATTGGAGGTGCCCACCCTAGCATTTGGGTGCAGTGAGGACGTAGCACAACAAGAGAACTCATTCTGAGGTGCTTCAGCCACAAGTGGCATCAAGGCTGGCTCATTCCAGAACAACCACAGCCCTTACCTTTGCCACAGAGCAATTAGTTCATCAGTATTTGTGTTAACCGTCTAAACAGCGAGCTGGCCCCATCAGAAGATCCTCAGGCTAACGTGGCTGGGAGGGGATGAGGTGATGTGGGCAGGAGGTGGAGATGCAGATGCTTAGGGAGCTTCCTGACTGTGTCCAAAGTGCTCTTCGTTTGCCACATGATGAGCACTGCCTGGCCAACCTGCACTGTCCTAATGCCCGCAGTTACACGTCAGGGTGGATTCTGCTAACTGTATTACTGTTCTGCTCTAGGCACAAGCCACTGCCTTGGGAATTACTGTGCACAGAACTGATGTGTCCATGAAAAGGGCTAAAAGGCGTGTGCTCCTCTACAGTTAGCATTTACCACCTCCCCACCATCTCTGTTATCCAAGATGGCGTAGCGAACCACACATCCCCCTCTTGTTTCTCAGATGAAGAAAGCTTTGGAAACTGATGCAAAGGGAAAAAGCTGAGGGCAAAGCCAAGTTCCACACCACATCCTTTCATAAAGGAAAACAGCAGCTTGCTTTCCCGGCAGTCTAGCTTGTTGTCAGCAATCTCAGATGCTGGCAAGTCATCAAGGCAATGGTTGGCCAAGTTAGTGCTCCCAGGGTCTGTGGTTTAGTGTGTTTTGGCTGTTTTAACGTCTGCAAGCCAGTTCTGGCAGTCTTATTTCTCACGATGGGACCACTGAGCACGAATTGCAGTCCTGGGTGCAGGCAGGCGAGTGGACTGCTTTGTGCTGTAAGATTGGAAGCCATAGGCATGAGGTATGGAAGATCCCCAGCCTGTCTGCATCCCAGGGCAAGGTCATTCACAGCAGTACTAATTCCTGGTCGAGTTTTCAGTGTGCCCAGTGGGTTTGCTCAGCTGCCATATTCTTTGGAAGGGTCAACAACACTGTGCTCAGCGTTAGCTCTAGTACATTCATAAGAGTGTTTTAATACACGGTGAAGGCAGGGCCTTGCGGGCCACAGAGAGTAAGTTTCAAATGTGGTTAAGCAAAAAAAACATGCCCAGAAAAAGAGAGATGAAATGGAGTTGGCTCGTATGGAAATGCTGCCAAAAGGTTAGCAATTAAGTGATCTAGATGCCCTCAGCAGAAATGCTTTGGATCCCAACAAAAAAGCTTAAGATGTACCACCTGCTTTGCTTGCAAGAATGCTGCTGGCTTCATGTTTGGAGGAAGCGCTAAGGGTTTGTGTGAAAACAAAGCGGGAAGAAACAAAGGCCCCTTGCACGAACAAGTCTTCTGGTGTTAGCTGGGAGCCAGCAAGATCATCGGAGGGGATGAACTCAGGAGACATTCAGTAATTAAAGGAATGAATGAAGGGGTTTGCCTTGTGATCAGTACCCTACCATAGACAGGAAAAGCAGCAAGTAGCTCATTCCAGCTCGTAAAAAGGAGCTTCACCTGCTTCTGTCTGTGTCTTCTCTGACACTGTAAGAGAAGGGATTTTGAACGATGAGGGCTATGCAAATGCTCTGAGATGCTGATGGAAGAGATGGCTGGTAATACTTACCGTGTCCTCTCACTGAACAGCAAGGTGGCACGCTTCAAAACTCAGAAAACGGTAAATTTAGAAATAAGAAAAATAAATAACATTGCCAAATGTATTTCCTGCAGAAATTATGAAGACAGATAGCACAGGTTCGTTTCTAAGACTGTGGATGATCATATGATTGATAATACAATTGGAGTACAGAGTTGAATCCTGTTCCCCGGGCTATGAATGAGATGTGTGCAGGGGTTACAGCACAGCCCTCCTGTTATTGTGCCTATGTGTGTGGGGGCAGCGAGGGCATGGGAGGCTGAGGCATTAGAGCAGCAGTCGTCTGATCTGCTACAGCAAATGCTGGTCTGAAAGAGCTGGGAGGAGCTGTGTCCCTAACAGCTGGTGTCTGGAGACTATTGCAGACATGGAGAGGAGGCAGTTGCCAAGGAAAGGCATAAACAGGATTTAAAGGTGTGTCAGGGAGGCTTTTCGTGTAATTACCCTGGTTTGTCGTCTTCTTCCCTTTGTCCAGGGGAGTTTATCAAGGCTTTGTATGAGTCAGATGAAAACTGTGAAGTGGATCCGAGCAAATGTTCATCCAGTGAATTAACAGACCATCAGAGCAACCTGAAAATGTGTTGCGAGCTGGCCTTCTGCAAGATTATCAATTCCTACTGGTGAGGCATCTCCCCTCCCCTTCTCCCCCGTTAGGTTATTTACTCAGGAGGTGCCCGTTCCTCCTCTAAAGGTGGGAAAACTGTTGTACAGGGAAACAGCGTAGACCCGTGTAGCTTCCAGTCCTGCCTTGCTTTGTTGTCCTCACTGTCTTACTGCACATGAGACAGTACTGCAGGTGGAAATTGCCCTCAGGTCAGGGTGCTGCAGTCCAGTGCACCTATGGCACGCTCTGCCAAGGGAACTGCAGCTGGAAGGAATCCAGTGAGAAGACTGCTGCTGAGTTTGAGCTTGGAATAAAAAGTTGAAAGACCAGATATTCAGGGAAAGCTCTCCGCCCCTTCAGATCCGTAAAAATGAACAGGAAAACACAAGGAGAGAGGAAAAGATGGCTGAGAGCTTTCCATTAATCGTTGTTTCTGAGTGCCATCGCAGGAAGGGCCTTCTTGCTTTGAGGGAGCATGTGTGGAGCACTGAGAGAGGTTAACAAGCAAGGTAACAGTCGTGGAGATGAGTTCAGTTTGGCTTTGATATCCTAGCACTGTGTTTGCTCCCAAGTAGCAACAGATAGGTAGTTCTTAACTTGTAAGTCAGAGTGTCTGAAAAGGCCTTTGTCTAATAGGTATTAAAAGGGATGCTTTAAAGAGTGCTTAAGTATCAGCAGATTAAGTGAGCATCCAAGAATAGACCCCTAATGACATTTCCTAGCGTAGGGGAGACGAGGGAAAATAAATAAAGCCAATTACGATTTCTCACAGAGAATTGTTTCAGTTGGTTGATCATCAGTTCAATTTGCTATATCTCACTGCCCGTGCCGTTATACATCCTGGTTTTATTCTTTTTTTTTTTTTTTTTTTTGATAGCGTGTTCCCTCGTGAGCTGAAGGAGGTGTTTGCATCTTGGAAGCAGCAGTGCCTGAGCAGGGGCAAGCAGGACATCAGCGAGAGGCTGATCAGTGCCTCCCTGTTCCTCCGCTTCCTGTGCCCTGCCATCATGTCCCCCAGCCTCTTCAGCCTCATGCAGGAGTATCCCGACGACCGGACGTCACGCACGCTCACGCTCATTGCTAAAGTCATTCAGAATCTCGCCAATTTTGCTAAGTAGGTGGTGGCAGGAAAAGCAGGCTGTGCCCCTGAGGCTGCAGGTGGCTGTGGGTTGAGGGAGAGCCGGGCTCTGCATTCATGGAAATGGAAGAGGCTTCTCACTTAGATGTGAACCCCGTTCCCCTTGGGATGACTCGGTGCTGAGAGGGATTCTCCTTTTCACGTGCAGATTTGGGCTATGTTGAATTCAGTAGATTGACACCGTATAAATCCAAGAGGGTTGTGCATTAGCATGTCAGTGTGAATCCTATTTCAAAGGAAACACTGTTCCCACCAAGGAACTTGGCTTTCCCCCTCTCCTCCTCCAAAATTCCCAGCTGAATGGCAGCAAGGGCATGTCTCTTGCAGGGGAGAACAGATTGCTTGGGAGGGAGAGATGGGCTGAGCCCCTCGTTCATATCGTGATCACTGAGTTACTGGAATTTGAACGTGACCACAAGCAGTGGGGGACACCATTTAAGAGATTCACTCTGCTTTTTTTCTCCCAGATCCGATCCTTGGAAAGGGAGATGTAAAGATAAGCATGTAAATGCTCTGTATTTTGTACAGAGGTTACTGACTGGATGTTGCCCCACTCTCCTTTCTTGCAGATTTGGAAACAAGGAGGAGTACATGGCCTTTATGAACGACTTCTTGGAACATGAGTGGGGGGGAATGAAGCGCTTTCTCCTGGAGATCTCTAATCCAGATACCATCTCAAACATGCCTGGATTTGAGGGCTACATCGACCTGGGCAGAGAGCTCTCGGTTTTGCATTCCCTCTTATGGGAGGTTGTGTCCCAACTTGATAAGGTAAAGCAGGCTGGAGGCCGGGAGGGCGAATCCACCGATTGTATCGTAGCAACTGTAAACACTGGGAAACATCAAGGGAGCAGCTGAAGCCTGCACTGGGGATAACTTATTCAACAGCTTCAGAGAGGAATTTGTGATAGTGGTATTTCACAACTGCTCTTTCTCTGACTCTTGATCAGAGCATGTGAAGTGGTTGGGCTCCAGCTGTTGTGCAAACACTTTGCAGGGCCTCAAGTAAGGCTGCGTGTTAGAAGTGGAGAAAGCAGTACTTAAAAATGGGCCTGGAATTCTCTGAGCAGCCAGGTGACTCATACGTGATCTGGGAAAAAGGGAGGGTGCACGGGCAGAAAGTGAGAATCTTGCAGCCCTTGTCGATGCTGATGGTGGTTCTTGGCTGCACACTGGGCCCCACACTGCACCTCTGGTGGAGGAACGTGTTGTCCAGACAGAACCATTCACATCCAACTCCTGATCCAACTGAGATGGTCTCATTTCTGCAGTCTGCAGATGAAGTTTTAGTACGTAAGAGGGTGCCGTGTAAAAACCTGTTTCGACTCTCAGCTTTATCCTGTAACAAAGGCAGGGTGCTTTCTGCCTCTGTATTGTGCTGGGATCAGATGCATTTTCTAGACTCTGTTCTGCTGATCACAATAGATGCTCACTGCCAGTGAGAAGCATCATTTCCTTTTAGCTGTGAAAGGAGAATAGGTATTTGTATGCTACGTGTGGCTTTCCTGGATCCCAAATCATTAAAACCTTGATAACAAAGGTAGTTGATAATGCTCAGAAAAGGCAAGCTGTGCTTCATCATTTTTTTTTTTTACATGGAGCTATTCCATATTTAAACTTTTAGAGGTATGTTATTTTGTCTATATTCCATTTGTATTATTGTTTCTTTTGGAACTGGAGAGGCAAGGGTGAGTTGCAGTGCACTCTTCCTATTCTTATTGCTCTCAGGCTTGCAAAGAAGTGATTTGTTGGGTATCTCTTTTCTCACAGTGTGTTCTTTAAAACAAAAGTGAAAAAGTCTGAGCTTGTGGCCTCACAGTAAACAGAAATGTCTTTGTCTCAAGGAGACAATACGTATTAATTGTCACTTGATAACGATTTATGGTCTTGTTTGTCCCTTTAGTTCATACATGCACACAGCATATGTTCAGAATGTCACTGGCAGTAAAGCCTGCTCTAAAGGCAGCTCAGCAGCCTCAGGAAAGCAAGCAAAAAGAGCACTCAGAAGACCATTTCCTCCATTTCTATAAGTCAGGGTGAGCTCATGAGTGCCAGTCAGGTGTCAGGTCAAGAGAAACCCAGCTCCAGTCGTTAGAACTGCAAATGGATCTTTGCATTCAGTTCCTGTGAGCTGCTCTCGGAATGCAGATGCTGTAAATGCAGCGGAAATTGGGGAGCCACATGTGACTGGGCCATCAAAGCAGATCTGCTTTGCCCTTTCTGTGGGTTAGATGCGTGGATCTATCCTAACAGGTGCTTGGTGGCTCACGTAGTGGTTTGCTAGAAGAAGAATTAAGGGGTAAAGTTACGTTGCAGTGCTGCTTTACTGCAGGTAATGATGAGAAAAGTCACCTCTGAGATTTTAATAGAGAAAGAAGTAGTGCTGGGAGGAAGTATCTGTAAAGTGGCCTCTCCTTGGAGTCAAACTGACTGAATATCTGCCTACAGGAAGAGTACAGATGGGATTCTTGTGGCACGGCGTTACCTAATGATAAACCTCCAGCATTTCCCCTTCTTCCTTCAGTCCCATGAGCCTGAAGATGCCCTGCAGATGGTATAGCAGTGACCCAAAGGGGGAGAGAGGGATCCTGAACGAGCAGCCTTCCAGGGTCAGCTGCCCTCCCCTAGGCCCAGCCAGCACTGAGCAGAGGCCGTGTAGGCCTTTAATCCCAGGCCGATGTGATAAAGTGGGAATGAGGATCACTGATGTTGTCATAAAGTTATCCTGAAGTAGGGAAGAAGGCCTTAGTTTTTGATAACAAGTTGCTACGGAAGTTGGCATCGGTGCGGGATGCCAGAAAGCAAATGAAAACTTTCCCTTTTCCCATCTCCCTCAACCCCTGCAGTCCTGCCGTGATCCCCATGAATGCCGCACCCCCTTGTCTGTTGGCATGCGTTTCCTTCACCACGTGACACCCTTTGCCTGGAAAGTTCCCCCCCACCAGCTGGACCTGTAGTCTGCGAATGCCCTTTTACTGAATAGATACCATAGTTTTCACTTTGACCTCACCCAGCCTGGACTTAGTTTGCTTTGCATGAGAGTTTTGCATTGGAATGGCCACAGTTTTGTTTTGTTGAGCATGATTTTTTATTTTTTGGAGGTCAATCCTAATTTCTTTTCTATTTCCTTTTCTTTCCTCAATGTCTGCTGCACCCCGTTTCGTCTCCTCCATCCATCTCGTCGCCGTGGTCACCCTGCTCCGTAACACTGCATTACGGCCCTGGCACACCCGCACACAACCACCCAACCTTCCTTCCTTCCACCTCCGCCCCTCCACCTCTGTGCATCGTTATCAAAAACTGGCGGATGTCGCGGTGCTTGTTGTCCAATTAGGGTGAAAATTCCTTCCTACAGGCGACCGTGGCAAAACTGGGACCTCTCCCTCGTATTCTTGCTGACATCACCAAATCAATGACCAACCCTACGCCAATACAGCAGCAGCTGAGGCGTTTCACTGAGCACAGCTCTAGTCCTAACGTCAGTGGCAGCCTCTCCTCAGGGCTTCAGAAGATATTCGAGGACCCCACTGATGGGTACGTAACAGCCGGGGCTCGAGGGGACGCTGGGGGTACTGCTGTTGTTAGGGAGCGGCACACAGCGAGGTCTGCGGGAGCTTCACTCAGCTCCTGTTGGGTTCTGAGATGCACAAAATGCATAGCTTTGGTTGAAGGGTTGAAGTGGAACAGGGACCACTCTGAATTGGTGCTGGAAAGGGAGCTGTCTGAGGGGGGGATTGGGTGGGAATGGCTGTGAAAAACAAAGATAAAGCGCTTCTTGAATCGAACTTAATTCTCAAAGATGCGAGCGGTAATTAGGGAAGGTTGTGTTCTGACTTGAACACGGAGAACTCATAAAAGGAAATCCAGTTCCTCGATGCTTTTGGAGTAGAGGGGAGGTTTGAATGAGGTGGGGAGGTTTCTCTGGGACAGATCACTCAAAGTTTTGTCTGCTTAAAAATTAACCAAGCTCCCTTCCGCTCCACAGTGACGTACATAAACTGAAGTCTCCAACCCAGGAAAACTTAGATGGATATTTCAGGGGCAAGACCTTGCTGTTGGTTCAGCAGGCGTCTACCCAGAGCATGACTTACTCAGATAAGGACGAAAGAGAAAGCGTCTTGCCCAACGGACGTAGCATCTCCCTCATGGACCTGCAGGATCCCCATCCCGCTCACGGCGACCACGCTTCCGTGATGCACGACGTGCCTTTGCGCTTGGCCGGCAGCCAGCTCTCCATCACCCAGGTGGCAAACATCAAGCAGCTGTGGGAGACCCAGAGCACGCCCCAGAGCGCTCCCCAGGTGAGGAGGCCTCTGCACCCAGCTTTGAACCAACAGGGCAGCCTCCAGCCTCTGTCATTCCAGAACCCGGTTTACCACCTCAACAACCCTCCTGCGTCGATGCCCAAAGCCTCCGTGGACTCCAGCCTGGAGAACCTGAGCACCGCCAGCTCCCGGAGCCAGAGCAACAGCGAAGACTTCAAGCTCAGCGGGCCCAGCAACAGCAGCATGGAGGACTTCACCAAGCGCAGCACGCAGAGCGAGGACTTCTCTAGGCGGCACACGGTCCCGGATAAGCACGTCCCCATCGCGTTGCCCCGCCAGAACAGCAGCAGCCAGGCACAGATCCGCAAAATGGACCAAGCTGTGCTGGGGGCCAGGGCCAAAGCGCCGCAGTCGCTGCCGCACAGCGCGTCCCTGCGCAGCACGGGCAGCATGTCGGCCGTGTCGGGGGCTGTGGTGACTGAGCCCATCCAGAACGGCAGCCGTTCCCGGCAGCAGTCCTCCTCCTCTAGGGAGAGCCCCGTCCCGAAGGTGAGGGCCATTCAGAGGCAGCAGACGCAGCAGGTAAGGAAAGGTTGTGCACGGGTGTTTTGTCTTCTGGTATTCAATTGATGAGTGTGTTGATGGCCAAATGTTGCGCTGCTGCCTGGAGCTGTGGGTGCCCCTTCCCTGGAGGTGCCCGGGGACGTGGGTGGGCTCTGGGCAGCACGAACAACCAGCACACAGGGTGATCTTTAAGGCCCCTTCCAACCTAAACTATTCTACGATCTAAACTGAGCTGAATCATACCGACAGTGGCTTGCTACTGGCCACAAATGGCCAAGCTTGTTACCATTACAAACCCAGCAGACCTAGCTTACCTATTATTTTGGATGCTTTTGTGCACAAGCTTAACAGAAATGTTTTTGGTTTGCCAAGGTAGCAGCACACCCGCTGAAAGAAACAGAGCATCTCCCCAAATAACAAAGTAGAAGAGGCTTTGCTCTAAGTCATACCTAAGATTGCCAGGGGAGAGCTCATTTGCCCTGTGGTGCTAATTTAAAAGCATAGCTACCTGAAAACAGAGGGATAAACAAAGACTAAACATCCTAGAATAAACTGCTGCCAAAATAATAAATAATTAGAGGTGTCTTAAGTGTGGAGAGACCTGTATTTCACCACGATGCACCAACCTACTGCTGGCCCCATATAAATAGTGCTTTTTCATTAACCATCCCAAACTATGAGTAATGCAAACACTTTCTGGAAAGGAGTGTTTGCATGTACCAATTCCTAATGCACTCTATCAGCTGCTGGTAGACAGACAGCTGTAAGTCAGGATTTTTCCTGTCAAAAAGCCAGCGTTCCTTAACCTTAAAAACAAATCCTGTTGCCATTTGGTGTGTACGAAAAGTATTTGCTAAATCAGTGCAGTGTTAAAGAGAAGGAGTTCAGCTCCCAGAAAGTTACAGCTGCTGAGTGCTGCCTCTGCAGCTCCGTCCCTCCGGAGCAGAAGCACTGCTGCAGAAATGGTTGTGCAGGGGAAGTTTTGAGCTTTTAAAGCCTTGCTGGCAGAGGAACTTTGCTGCTAGTGCAAGCTCCTGCTCTCCAGAGGCTCTGCTGCTGTCCCTGCTGGCATAGCTGTCTTGGCAAGCACTCCTGAACAGTGCAGTTTAAAGGAAGACAGCCTAGCTGGTGCCTGGGAACCAGGAGCAGTCAGGGCTCTAGAAATGCAATAAGGAGAGATCAGAAGCACTGAATCACAAAGCGAAGGCTGCTGTGCCAAGCTGCTAATACCAAAAGCATAACTGTATTGTTTGAAGTGCTTGCACTCGCGTCCTCCTTTTGAGCCTGTGTTTCACATTTAGGCATGAATGTGGGGACAGGTTAAGCATGTGGAGTACAGCTGAGCCTAGCACAGAGATGGGAGGAAATCTGCAGGCCAGGAAAGACTTCCCTCTGCCCTAAATAAATCCATTCCCTGTCCTTGTTTAGCATCAAAGCAGTGTGTCTGCAAGTATCTTATGTGCTCCGTACCATCAGTACCTGCAGCTATGCCTGGCTTCAGGGCACACTCCTCCCCATCCCTTGTGGCAACGTGAGCCTGCTTATTCTTCCCCTCTCCTTCCCATGCTGGTTTTTGGCACGGGGTTCAGGGGAATACTTGCTCCTACTTTAGGGAAATCAATTTGTTCTTTCCTTCCCCACACCCCTGAGAAGTGCTGTGAAGTGTGCCAAAGTGAGCGTCCAACATTTGGTGTTTTTTTTTTGATGCAAATTCCACTGCATCCTTTTAATTGCAAATCGTGTTGTGGAATTCTGTTCTTATTTAATAAAAGAAAGAGCAAAAAGAGAAGCCGGGCATGTTCTTTCCAGGCATAGCTTTGTGGGCGTTATAATTATTAGACTCTGTTCTCCACAAGTCCCATTTGTTTCTGAATGCAGAGTGAGGCCCTTTGTTTGCTGGGAGAGGTCAGCTTTTGCCTTCCATTTCCATTTAGTAGGTAGGTGGGAACAGAAATGTCAGCATGTTCCTCTGGGAGGGAGCAAAGAGGGGAATCAGTGCCTAGCAGACGTCTCTTTTTTTTCCCCTGTAAATCACAAACCTTCAGCATCTCAAGTGCTCACCGTCCTCCTGGTCTTTGTAAGCTCTTCTGGGAGCACGCAGCTCCTTGCTGAGACATGGAGCAACTTTTGCTCTGTCCATTGGAGGCGGTCTGCTGAGGGGCTGCTTGGGCTCAGAGTGAAGCCACAGATGGGGCAGAAGTTGGTCTTCTGCATTTCTCAAAACCCAGAGACAGTGTTGCTCTTTCAGGGGTAGTTATGCTAATTTCTGTACTTATAAATTTGTCTTTGTCTGTGAGAAGTGCTTGGAATTTCGACCAAGCTTCCCCCAGCTGGATGGGGAGGTTGAGAACGGGCTACTGAGAGCCTGGCAAAGGGGAGAAGTGGATGTGAATGGGATCTGGAAATGAGAATTTTCCCAGCGAAACTCACCTAGACAAAGAGGGAAAGGTTTTCTCAAGTGCTTAAAGAGGCTTCAGGTATCTCTGCGAGAGGGGTTTTGGGGCCGTGGAGGTAACAGATCCATGGGTGGTTTCTTCCTCCAAATCAACTACATCAGAGCTGATTTGAATGTAATTTCTTTGAAAGATGCTTACAGGTGTCTCTGCTGCAGGTCCAGTCACCTGTGGACTCGGCCACAATGTCACCAGTGGAAAGGACAGCGGCGTGGGTTCTCAATAACGGGCAGTACGAAGAAGTCGAGGAGGATGCAGAGCAGAACCCGGACGAAGCCAAGCATGCTGAGAAGGTGCCTTTCATTCTGGATGGGCAGACTCAAGGGCTGCCAGCGGGTCCTATCCATCCCAGAGTAGTGTGAGAGCCATCTGATGCTTAGACCGTGCATTACACCCCTCAGAGTGTGAATAGTGTGATGGGAGCTCACGTGTGTCAGTGGTCAGCCGCAGTGCGGTCGGTCATTTCATTCACTTCCATCACTGTATTTTTAATGAAAAAAGCATCGACCCTAAACAGCAGCATCAGAGTGCAGTGATCTGATCTCTCCCTTTCCCCTTTGTGTCTGATCCTTCCCTTCTTTCTCTCCGCCCGCAGTACGAACAAGAGATAGCGAAGCTGAAGGAGCGCTTGAAGGTGTCGAGCCGCCGGCTGGAGGAGTACGAGCGGCGGCTCCTGGTGCAGGAGCAGCAAATGCAGAAGCTGCTGATGGAGTACAAGTCCAGGCTGGAGGACAGCGAGGAGAGACTGCGCAGGCAGCAGGAGGAGAAGGACAGCCAGATGAAAAGCATTATCAGCAGGTGAGGCTTGGGGAAGTTCGGAACTGTGGAGGGCAAGAAGTTGCCCCATGCTTTGTGCTTTCTTTGACACTGAGGATGGTAGAGCTGCACGGGGAGTTTGATGTCTCTGGAATGGCACTGTCCTGCCTTGGAAGTGAAAAAGCTGTGATATGGATGTGGAAACTGGCCTCAGAGACCGGAGGAAAAGGTTCAGGAATTTGTAGTGCTAGTCTCTGCCGTATTTAGAACTAGTCTCCTTGCTTTGCTTGGGAAAGCTGTGTTCTCCAGAGCAGTTGCATTTCTGGCTATGTCCATTGTGC
This sequence comes from Odontophorus gujanensis, assembly GCA_013399175.1. Taxonomy (NCBI): domain Eukaryota; kingdom Metazoa; phylum Chordata; class Aves; order Galliformes; family Odontophoridae; genus Odontophorus; species Odontophorus gujanensis. The sequence continues at coordinate 345,942 of VXAB01008181.1, read as the reverse complement.
AAATACTAGGGTTAGCCAGTTGGGAGCATGACCTTTCCAGAGTGCAGCAGAATTTTTTTCCTGCAGACCAAGACAATCAGAGGAGTCAAACCAAGAGGCCAGAGTACCTCAGACACTCCGGAGTAGCACTAAACTGTCCTCATTTATTACTTCTTTTTGTGCATCAGGCTCATGGCAGTTGAAGAGGAACTGAAGAAGGATCATGCAGAGATGCAAGCTGTCATTGATGCGAAGCAGAAAATTATTGATGCGCAGGTAAGGAGCGCAGGATCCCCAAGAGCTAAGTTTTCTGTGCATAGAACCCATGATTTTCTCCTATTGTCCTGCCCTGATGTTGTTATCTAGCTCCCAAGCCAGTACTGGCTCACGGTGTTGCACATGTGACCTACTGCCTTCTAGAAGAGTTGAGGTTTTTAATTAATACAGACTACACTGTCTGACAGCGACTGTTGAGAAAGTCTGGCAGCAAATCACAGGACCGACTGCTTCTCCAAAACCTTCTCAGCTTTATGAGATCCCAGAGGGGCAAAGGAATAGTGCTGCATTGTGTATAGACGTCATTCCAAGTGTGGGCCTGGGAACTCTGGAGAAGCTGTGCTTCATACCAGCATAAGTTTAATTGCCATGTGCATGCATCTCGGCTATGCGAGCTAAAAGCACGGCTTTGAATGTTCCCATCAAGACAAGAGAATGCTTGCTGTGGAGCAGCACCCAATGTAACCCCCGTGTGGCATTTCCCCCCATCTGACTGTCCACGTCAGTCCCTGAGAAATGCCCCTCTGCCACAAACCATGGTGCTTGTCTCAGTCGACACAAGTTAGCTTTGAGAAGCAGGCCCTCGTGGGCAATGCATGCGGGTGTATGGTGTTGGGATCGTTTCAGCTTTTCTTCTGTGTCTGTGCTGATCCCAGAGGGCAAAAGCTTGCCCGACAGAACCCGAGGCTGGTTCGGTACCTGCCTGCCACGTTGTGTTTGGAGGATGTCTTCCCTGCAGTCCCAAGCTGTAAAATTTGTGAACAGAGATTCTTTGAGAATTACCTCATTTCAGGAGTAACCCCAATTGTTTCGGGAAGTTGTTTCCCTCAGCTGAACGTTGTTAAAGCCAGATTCAGAACAGACCCACCAGGGGAGCCCAAGTGTTTGTTGGGTAGTGTAGCAATCCGTCTAAGTCACGTCTGGAAGATTTTTTCATGGTGTGTGATTCCCTTGGCCCAGGCATAGAGCAGGGGCTGGACACAGAGAGTCTTTTCCATGTGCAATTTGTGGAATGGAGTCAGAACCTGGCTTATCACATCTATTTGAACAGAGGTGGCTACAAAGAACCCTGGGTTTCTTGTGCTTAATTACATGACCACGAGATGCCTTTTGGGATTGGCTCTTTGGCCTTGCATGCAGGTGCAGCACACAACACGACCCCAGAGCACAAGGACAGCCCTGTCCTCGTTCACACCACTCTGGGCACAGCAGTGCCTGAGGCCCTCCAGGCTATCTTGAGAGCCCCCACTGAGCAGGGGAGGTCTGGTGGCACTCTCCTTGGAGCTGCAAAGGGTATTAGCCCAGTTGCTATTGCAAGTGACATCTTCGCTGTGTTGAATTACAGGTCATTAATGGGAATGAGATAATTCAAACAGGCAAGTAAACCCAATCAGTTCTCTAGCTGAGCAGCACCCAGTCCTGGCCCAGCGCGCTGACCTCCTACCCATTCCAGCTCCTCCCACTCCCTGTGCCCAATCCCTGCGTGTTGGATGTGTTGGGTAGGCTGTGTTTTCCTTCGAGCGAGATGATGCCTCTACTCACTGAGCTCGTTTTCCAAATGTAGGTTCCCAGCAGCCTGCAGACTGGTACAGAGAACACTCACCAGTGCCAGAAAATCACCAGCCTTTCACTTTTAGCAATCTGTAGAGACACTCCGTAGGAAGAAATCCTAATTTTGAAGTACAGATTCCAAGTGCTTACTGGAATATGTACATATTGGAAATGTAGTCCGAGGACGAGGAGCTTTAACTTGCTGAAGAACACATTTCTGTGAAGGCAGTTGGTTTTTTCACAGGATTTATTTCGGCATGGGGGAAAGGTTAAAGCTCTCATCTCCCCCGTGGCCAGTGCTCCCTGCTCAGGGGAAGCAGCAGGGTGCTGGGGCAGGCTGCAGCCTGCCTTTCTGTTTGTTGACTTCTGCCTCTTCCTTCATTTGCTCTGCAACACGGAGGTTGGTCTCTCCAGGGCTGCAGTGTAAGCAGTAGTTACGTTCTGCTTTGTTTTTGCACCCCAACTATTTACCCCCATGGGGAGGCCCCTTGAGAAAGACAGGCATGACTTGATCACAGCAGTACCACGCAGCCACTGTGCTGGGATCAAAGTCTCAAGGGGCTGTTTGTAGCACTTACATCTCCTCAGCAGTTTGCCTGAACCGTCCCTTAATGTTTGTGCCTCCTGTCCATCATTTTCCTTCCGTTTTGTCTCTCAATGGGCTGGACGGGGAGGAGTTCCTGCATGCAACTTTTTTCATTCAAGTAAGTTAGTCATTTTTCCTTCTCAAAGTGAAAAACACGGTCAGTTGGTAGCATGGAGAGCGTATGGGCCTGCTGCCATCCCTGGTGCTGCTCTGTGTGGCTGCATTTTGTTTTATTTTTTTTTTTAAGGGAAGATGAAAACTGCCATTTCTAATTGTGCCAGCAGCTCTTCAGCTTGACCCTGCAGTGCTGGATCCTGATGCAGACAGTCCAGCTGTCACGAGGCTGGGCTTTGTCCGTGGGCTTTTAGGGTTTCTTTTAATAAATCCAGTATGCATCCTTTAGCTCTGTGACTCCCCTTGCTAAAAGTGGAGGCTGGAAGATCCAAAACTGGGATGTGGGAACCCAGGATTGGGTCGAGCCCGGGAGCCACTCCGAGCTGGAATGGGTCTAGGAGCAGTGTGTTCAGTGTGTGTTCTTTGTGTTCTGTCCATGGCATCTCCCCCTCCACCCACACTGCCCTCTTCCTCCTTCACCTCAAGTAATCCCTTAGTTGTAGCTTTTGGCTGCTTCTCTGTGTTGCTGTTGCACCCTCACTCCTGCTGGTGACTGCAGGCTGCCATCGTTTGCTCTTTTTTTTTTAATTATTATTGTTTTTCATTTAATTTCAAACATGCCATCGGGTTATTCCGAGCACACTCCATCCCACGTGCAGAGGCGATGGCCGTTAGATACCACCCGCACTTTTCTCCACCAGATGAAACCACCACTTTTATTTCCTGCTGCCTGTTTCTGTTTTTCTAACGCATTTAAAAGGAAATTATTGGCTATTGTTATTAACGCCAGCACCCGTGCCCCCCTCCTCCCCCTTTCCATGGCAAAATGCTGCATTTCCATCTGCCTCAACTGGAGGCTGTCTGGAGAGAGCTCACCTCCTAACTTTGAGTCGCCGTCACCTTCCATCGTGCCAAAGGCCAGGAGGGCCCGAGGGGCCCGTGGTACGCGGGGCCACTCCTCCCCAAGAAAACAGAAAGAGGCAGACATCCCATCGTACCGCAGAGCGTTAGCTGAGCTGCCTCGGCCTAGAAATCATCTGGGAGACACTGTCTCGGCCCCAGGTCCTGGAAGATGCCCGTCACGCAGGCTGTGGGTTGCTTTGGGAAGGAGCTCTGACGCTGTGGGCTGTTTGTTGCAGGAGAAGCGGATCGTGTCCCTGGACTCGGCCAACACGCGGCTGATGAGTGCCCTGACGCAAGTGAAGGAGCGCTACAGCATGCAAGTCCGCAATGGCATCTCCCCCACCAACCCCACCAAGCTTTCCATCACGGAGAATGGTGAATTCAAAAACAGCAGCTGCTAACTGGGCAGACGCTGCCGGCCATCTTCCCAGGAGGAGGGCAGGAGGGGGCGAGCTTGAGAAACGCCACCGACGGCCCCTCTTCCCCCGACAGGTTTACACGTTGCTGCTAATAAAAAGAGCGTGAGAAAGAAACTCTGAACGGTGGTGGGTGGGCTTTAATTGCCTACTGGAGGCCAGGAGAATCGGGCTCCCGAGAACAAGTCCTTCCATATCACTGTGTAAATAGGGGGAGCTCTGGGTCGTGTACAGAAGACGCCGATGTAATATACCAAAAGGAAGTGAATACTGTAGATTTTTTTAATTATTGCTATTTTTATTATTATTTTTGTTTTTTCCCCTCGTTGAAAGCACTGCAGTCCTTGGAGAAGGAAGAGGGGAGTGTGAGTGCATGTGTGTTGTGGGTGAGAGAGGTGAGGTTACATTAGATAGCAGCTGTATCTATCAGGCTGACTGATGCAAGTGCATGAGTGGAGTGAAATAGCAGCGACACGAACTCTGTAACAAAACTCATCCGCTGATGTTATTCCTCTCTTCTCTATTTGTCCTCTAACCGAATGCCAACTCAATAGCAAACTTTGTAGCAAGAAAATTGGCTCTTGCTGGTTCCTGTACCTGCCTCTGGTGGGATTCCAGCAAAAAACAAAGTTCCCAGCAAGGTAAAATCTTGGAGCAGTGATCTTGTTTCCTTGCGTTTGCGTGCAGTCAGGCTTCCCAGCCAACGCACAGAGGGGAATCTGCAGTTATCAAGGTAGGATTCTTTCTCACCTCAGTTGTAATGCAGTTTCTGTCTTCTGTTTTGAGGATTTCATTTTGATCCAGTCTTCACTTTGTGCACCCTGAGTTACACCAGGAACAGTCAGGGCTAACCAAAGGGCGCTCGTGCCCAGCAAGTAGAGTTCTGTGTGCAGAGCTGCAGTTTTCCTGGCAGATTTCTTCAACTCTGTCCTGTTCACTTTCACTGTTTCAGATGCCAGCTTAGCCAGTCTAGTTAGAGGCAAGAGCTTCCACTTCCACAGAAACTTGCTTTGCTCTGGATATTTTTAAGGGCCCCCACGGGGTGCCCTGGGTTATGTGTGTAGCAAACAGGAACGAGGCAGTGAGGTGAGTGCAGGAGTACCTACCTGCAATCGTGTAGGCTGGGACAAGGAGGTCAGAGCTGATGAACTAATTATCCTTCCTGGCCTCAGTTTATGAATCTCTAGAATAGTACAACGTTAAAAATGTAGAGGTTTCTATACCAGTTCCATAACTGCTTGAATTGGGCCCACGTTGCCCTGAACATGAACTGGCAATACTGAGGCCCCAAATTCAGTATCCGTTGTGGAGTTTTTGTTGTTTGCAACTGAATTAGACTCTGTGGGCAAACTTCAGTTTGTCACGCAGAACGTTAACTGTTCTTCTTGGGCTATCCTGAGTTGAGATGTTTAAGTTAAACATTGTCACACAAGTATGTTACACTACTAACTATGGGTACATATAGAGACCGCACCTCCTGTGCTGTAGGAAGGAAAATGCTGTCACTTATATCTGAAGGAGCTCTGTCTGCAGCGAGTTGGGATTTATCCTCAGTGCTCAGCTCTGTCCAGTCAAAGCCTCTCTCTGGCTGCCTGAATGTGACTTGATCCTGCAGGCTCAGCAGCATCCCTGCCTGCTTCTTGGTGCACAGTGTTTGCTCTGCAGTGATTTCTTTCCAGTACTTCCAGAACTGTCTTCCTGCTCTGGGTCACCACTGATTCTGTTTTGATCCTCTCAGTGTTTCTTCTCCTTTCCTTCCTCCTCCATGCATCGCAGCCATTGGCACTCTATCCTGTGTCTTGGGGGTAGCTCTTTTGTGAGAAACCTTTGCAACCCCTCTCTTAGTTGAGTATTTTTGTGTGGTTTGCATCTCCCCTTTGCTGCGTGCTGCAATTTCACAGCTGCATCCTGGGAAGTTTGCAGGTAGGCATGCGTGTTGCCCATTTAACATGCAGTACGGACAGCAGGGGTGCTCTGTGAGTGAGGCAGGAGAGCAAGTAGTCATGTGAATGCATTGACCAGAGCAAGGCAGAGGCAGGTTTGTCATTCTGGCAGCATTTGTCTAGCAAGAACATTTCAGCCCTGATTTCTTTAGAGGGGAAATAATATCTGTTCCAGTGTTGGTACATGAGCTATGCAGGGCGTATCATTCTGAATAATATACCTTCTCGTGTGCATTTTTTCAGCTTGAAGGCTGGGAAATGCTGCTGTTCTGAAAGACTGTGACCCCTGCTGTCACCCCTGCAGCTTGTTCCTAGGCTGGTTGCATCTCTTCCATTTCAATTTCTACCCTAAAGTGCAAAATTGTAGTATTAGTATTCCTCCATCTTCTTGCATGGAGGAGAAGCTGTCCGGTGACCTGAAAGGGGGTGAAGGTTGTGGACTCACAATGCTGCAAGACTAAAATTGATGAGCTGCAGTACAACATTTTATGTTCCTGAGTTCTGCAGGCAGCTGTCTCTCCTAGTTTGTCACCAAGCAGCTTTCTAGAGAAATTTTAAGCTACTTCAAGCTGACAACATGTGAAAATGCCAGCTTCTGTTCTGTCCAGTCTGATAAAATTCAAGTGATTCTGAGCCACGTGGCAGCCGAAAGCTCTGTCTCTTTTGGAACAGGAACCCTAGCAGGGTTCATCTCATCCCTTTTAAGACCAACAGCCAGTGGGTCTCTGCAGCAACGAGTGAAAACGTGAACAGTGGGAAAATTGGATGATAAGCATTATAGACCGTGGTTCATACGTCCAGCAAACAGATCAGGCTGTGCTAATGCTATTGCAAGCAACTGCTGCTGTCATTTCAAAACAGCTGAAGTTATACGATGTAATAACCTGCCAGAGTAATGCTGTGTTCCTAGGTGTGAGGCAGTTCCCCATCTCAGTGCTGTTCCAGGAATGACTTCCCAGGTCACAAAGCCTCTCACAACAGAGCAAGCACAGCCAGGAGGCGTGTCCTGTAAATGCCCATTCTTTGCAGCTCAAGGAGTTCACACCTTTTTGGAAGGGAAACATGGAGCTTTGATACCCTTGGTGTCTTGGAGATGGGCAGCGTGGAAGGGGATGTGTATGCTCTCTAGTCAGAGAATATGGGGGGCATCAGTCATAAATTCCGTATCCATCCATCAGAGAAATGCATTTTACTCTCTGTTCTTGCAATTGCTTTGGGTTGGCTTAGGCTATTCCATTTGTTTTTTTTTAACACCACACGTGAATTTCATGTTTTAATGCTTTCTTTAACCACCAGCTCTTAACTTCATCTTTGAATTCTCCAATTGAAGTCAGTCAGTTTTACAGCAGCGCCTGTGGAGTGTGCCAGCAGTGTCTGTGTGCTCAGCTCACTGTGTGTGTGTGAGTTCTGACTGCGTTCTGCAAAGGGGTCTGTGTCGGTTCTGGAGAACAAGTCCTGTCCAAGTTGCACCATTACATGTAAATAATAATAAAGTCTTTTGTTGGCATGGTCAGCCACAGGTATCCAGCTGAACATGACAGAGCAAAAGGGTGAAATGCAAGCTGATGCTCTTAGGTGTTTCCTTTCCTACAGTCAGCTAGCTCCCAGCAGAGAGAGCGTGTCGTTGCAGGTCATGGCTGCCAGGAATCCTACCTGTAAAAATAGATTTTCTGTCTCAAGGGCCTTAATAACGAGTGTTATTACACAGAACTGTTTTGCAATGATAGCTCTAAATAATTTATTTTTTATTTCGACGAAGTACACCTTACGAAGTAATAAACTTGTTTTTTCAAGCCGTATTTTTATGCTAGTAGCACTGGACTGTTTGGTCTCTGAGATCCATTTCTGCATTTCATTGCCTGGGTTTGTTCAAAAGAAGATTTATTTTTGTTCTGTGAATAATTTTTGAAGGTTCTTGTAATATGTACAGATACAGATACATTTGAGGTCTTTTATTGATATTCCTACGAAGAATACAAATAAACTTTAACTTTAAACAGCTTGGACTCCAGTGAACCTGTGCTGCTTTCAAGTTGTGCTTTCCCTGCAGCCAGCTGGAGCTGCAGAGGGAGAGAGCGACAGGCTGTGGACACACGGGGAATCGCTTCAATGGGACGTGGGTGTTTTGTGCACTGACCTGGGATTAATTAACGTGTTTCTGCCTTTCCTGCTGGGAACGGGAATGTGATCAGCCCCATTTCTTTGCTTGCTCAGTTCCTGTTTTCCAGGTTCTCGTGCACCAGCCCAAAGCTGCAGGGTTTGAACCACAGGCGGACAGAGGAGCCTTTAGTCACAGGTTCACATCCAGTGCTGCATTCTAAGTTGTTTCCACTTATCCTTTCACACGTACGTGAGGTTTTGTTTTCAGTGAGAGAGAAAAAAGGGAACGTTACTGGATGTAAAATCTGCAAATCTGTTAACTGCTAGTAATGGTTCAATTTTGTTTTTACACTCTGTTCTGTTTTTCCATAGAAACGCACCCAGCCAACTTCTAGCTGCTCCTGTGTACCTCCAGCCTGGCCCTACGCTTTGTTCTGCTCCAGCCCCCTGCATGTTCTGCCTTGTTCTTGCTTAGGCTGTGAGTTTCTCGTGCCAGGGGTTGTCTCCTGCGTGTTGGTACAGAACCCAGGCAGCGGGTGCCTGCTGCTTCTGGGCACGAGGGCAGCACAAACAACATCACTGAAGGAGGTGCATCTGTACATATTCACACCCGTGTCCTGTCCGTGCTGTCCCTGCTGCCGGGATGTGGACGGGCAGACAGAGGTTGGTGAGACAAGGGGTAAGGTGGGATGTAGGCCTGGTGGGGCTGAGTCATCCAGTACTGTGCTTACTGTCGTGGTTTTGGGATGGGAGAACTGAATATCTTAGCTGGGAGAGAGATGAGCAGGGAAAGGCAGGGCTAGGAGGAGGGAGGAGACAGTGTGAGGGTGTGCGGGGTGATGCTGAGGGAGAGCAGTTGTGCAGCACAAGAAGTTCGGATGGCACTAGGGAAAAAAAAACAAAACTATAGGAAGTTCAGGCTTTTCCATGTCTGTCCCAAAGTGACTGATAGAGAAGCATTCTGTCCTTCTGTGGGTGTTAGGTTCTGCTTTACCTTGGAAGTACTCCTTACTTTCACTGTGCAAAACTCCCTTATGTGAATGTGCAAATTCTTTGCCCATTTCTAGATGTTCTGGGGCACTCCCGTAGTGTGCCTGCTCCAGCTGGGAGGTTCTTTTGAAGAAGCTTTCCCCTCCTGCCTGAAAGATGCAAGTGTGAAACCTTTGATTTCCTGTGTGCGAGAATGTGTGCTGCTGCTTTAAGTAAGCAGCTGTTTAAATCCATTAACAGGTGGAATACCAATTTGCTTACGCTGAGATAATTAGTCTCATGAGAAGAGAGCCCTTGCTCTTACTACAACCCATCTCGTGTGGCTGTCCTTCACCTTTCTCCTAGTCCCACAGATTAAATGTCCCCACATCTCCAGAAGATGTATTAAATTCCTGCTTTTTGCTCTGAGAGGTGGATCAAATAGCTTGCTTGTAGACGTGAAGCCTGGCTCCCCTCAGTTCTTGCAGAGGTATGAATACCTTGCCTGCACTGAGCTCCATGGGAACATGTCATCCTGCTGATGCAACTGGAAATGTGAGTTCTGTCTGCCTGGACCCACTTTTCAGTACACTGAGTCAGCCCAGCTCAACAGCAGAGCAGCTTTGGCTGAAGGAGAGAAATTGCTATCAGTAGTGCAGGCTCCAGTGTAGCTGGCAGGAGCAGGGCCCTCAGGACAGAAGTTCTCCACACCTCTAGGTTCTTCCAGCTTTGCTGTATGACCCTGAGGGCACTCACCTTCAGAATGGGGAGAAAAGGGACCTTGAGGGACAAAATGCCTGGTGCTGGCATTGTCAGTGAAGAATGACAGATGATGACAGAAGCGAATGCAGAATGAAACTTGAGCTGTACAGAGATGAATGATGCTTCTGTCCACTCTCTGGGCTTCTGCTTGCAGCAAGATGCAGATGTTGAGAGCAGTTCCTATCTGCTTGGCAGGAAGTCCTGCATGCAGTGAAGGAGGAAGAGCTACAGCTAAGTGGTAGCTGCATCTATCCATCCTGCACTGTACCTGAAGGCAGTTCACAAATTGTTACTGTAGGAGTGGCTGCTTTGTTGGTGGGAGGGATATTGTGCCTCCCTATGCTTTCATATTCTCCCAGTCTTTGGAGTCACATGAGATAAAATAAATCTTTGGAATTATGGACCCACTGTATTAACAACCAGATAACACTAATGCATGTAATCAAACGGTTGCTGAGAGCCACGTAGCTTGTGATGTCCCCTGAGCTGGAACAAGGTGCTGGGAAAAGGAGGGAGGGGACGTTTGCTGGCTGCTGTTTGCCCTCTTTCTTAGAGGGTGAGCCTTCCTGCCAGAGCTCAGGCACTGCTCCCCTGCCTGGCAGCGGGCCGGACTCACACCCTGTGCACATTCAGCAGCTGACTTCTGTGCAGAAAGTCGATTTGCGGAGCCAGCACTGTCTCTGTAAGGAGAAATTGTCCTTACAGGGGACACTAGCCAGGAGCATCCAGTAAAAAGCTGCTTTGTAAAGGCTTTTTGAAGGTGACGGGTGGATTTCAGTTCTCGGTAGTCAGGGAATTAACTTCTGCTTCCAAGCTCACTGAAATACCTGGGAGCACCATTGCCTTTGGAATGCACATAAACTTGTATCTACAAACGTGTGTGCCTTTTTCCCTTTATCTCACGTGTGGTTAAACAGTCTGTGTTCACTGTTCAAAGCTTTGTTTTCCAGTGAGATCTCGGCGTGTGCTGGTTCCTTCAGCACTTTCAAAAGACTCTTTTCAGGACTCCCCTGAAGGGAAGGCAATGAAAGGGGAGAACTGGTATCCTTTTCCCTTGTTAGCACCAGAGACCAAACTGCTGTTTAATGCTGCTGGATGTCTTTTAGGCTCAGGAATCGTTGAAGAACTCAGATCTGATCAGAACTCTGATAGCTGGGATTAAATGAAGAGCTGTCGTTCAGGTTTTTCTCCATCACTGGGAAGCTGTGAATGGTAGTTCCCTGCCATGCTGAGATCTGTGCTTTAGGAAGTCTTTGCTACAGCAACCAATAAAGCTAGAAAATTCGATAAAGTACGCAGCATCCCTTTTTGGGTTTGATTGAAGGGCAGAGAAATTGCTACTCCCTCATGGGTGGCTTTTTGTGTTCTGGTGGTGGTGTTTTTTTTTTTCTTTTCTTGAAAGACACCCTTTCCCTGTGGGCAGATTCCAGATTATGGCTTTGGCAAAATATGGAGCTGAAAAAGGAAAGTCCATCTGCCCCAACTGCTGACTTGACAACTGTGATGCTGGGATATGCTGCATTCCTAAAATGGGAAAGATAGAAGGACTGAGGAGGCAGCGTGCTGGGTCCCCACTGCCATTCACTATTGCATGCACAGGAATGCTCTGTTCAATCTCTGCTGACGTGTTTTTATGAGACTTCTGCCAATGCGTTGGTGGTCCAACAGCTGCCAGGAAATTTTCCTGAAGGGCTAGACTGTGTTGTTTTCCTTTTGGTTTTCTTTTTTTTGCCATACTGACTGTCCCCTGGAGAGTTAGCATAATATCACAAATGTTAATGCTCCCACCTGTATGCAAAGCATTTCCTGTTCTGGTTAGTGACAGGAGCTGAGTGTTAGCAGAGCTCCTGTGTGTGCTGCTAACGTGTGTCAGCATGAGGAGAGATGAGAAATCCTGGGTTAAAGGCCATGTAAGGTTATAATGCTGGCAAGTGGCTTTTCAAGTGCTGCTAGAAACGACTCATCTCATTAGCCACTAATTGCTGGGACCCTGAAAGTAAATTACAGCCATTCCTCAAAGAAGCTGGGTGGCAGTCCCAGCTCTGCCTTACACTGCTCTTTGTGTGGTGTCACCCAGCTGCAGGGGCCTGCATGGCTGTTGGTTGCTGCCTGTCCAGCCACAGACAGGAGTGGTCAGGAGCTGGGTGGACGTTATCTGCTCCAGCCAGGAGCAGTGCTCTTCAGCCACCCCCTGAAGCAGGGAGCTGCAGTCACTCAGAGATACTGAAAGGAGGAGACAAGCGGTGTCCTAGAAGAGAAGTGAGCTGATGGAAACCTGTGTCCCATCATCTGAAGGTCCCCTACAGCCTGCAGAAGGGAGTAGCCAGAGCTGCCAGCCTGCAAGGGCTCTGGGCAAGGCTTTGCTTGTGGGTAACAAACAGGATTTTCAAAGGCAAGAATAGAAATGAGGCTGCACCCAGGGGAGCCATTGTGTTATTATGCTGATACAGATTTATTCTATCTAACTGGGACAAGCCTGTGGGATGTAAGTTGTTCTCTCATACGTGTCCTTCTGCTTTGGGGATTTTTATTTATTTTTTTTTTTTTCATTTTTAGCCTTTTTCTTCTTCTAAACAATTAAAAGGGCTTTTGCTTCAATTATGTTCATTACACTATTTGGCATAAAGACACAAGGGCTGTCCCACAGCCCTTCAGGATGTCAGCACATCAGTACTTTGGGTTCTGACCCCACTACCACAAAGCTGGATGCAGTGAAATCGTTTGAAATGTTATAATGACATTGAAGACTTCATCCCATCCAGTAAGACGGTTGCAAATGTCTGTGGTCACGAGGGCTGTTGTGGTGGGCTCACCCAAGTGCCATCGTGGAGGTGTTGTGAATGTGGAGGAGTCCAACCGTGTTAAATGTGTTCTACTCACAGCTGGCCCCGGTGCAGTTCGTGGTGAGCTGGCTGCCTTTCTCAAGGGAAAGGTCACCCCAGCATCTGGAGGGAGAAACTCTTGGAGCTGTGATTTCAGCCTAGCCGTGGTTCCTCCTTGGGAGGGTTGGTGTTATCCTTGCTAAGGCTCTGCATCCAGCTTCCACAGTGCTTCATTTGGTTTTGGTCTCTAGATATTTAAATAATGACTGAGTGCATGCTGTACTGGTGCCAGGCTATGTGACTGTCCTCGGATTTTTCCAGGTTCCAACTGCGTTTTTTGGCTTCAAGACCCACACCTATCCTAAGGGCTCCGACTAGAATGAGTTTTGGATGAATTTGATAAATGAATCCTACACATGACAGGAACGTGCTCATTGCTACAAGTGTTTCTTTAACCACTGCTTCCTTATCGGCACAAAAAATAGGTATGTTGAGTATCCTGGGTAAATACACTTGTGCAGAAGCTACAGGAGTACAAGTGTTATCAGCAAGCTGGTTCAGGGAGAACATCTGCAGTGCACAATGCTAGGAATTGCTGTCAGTAATGCTCATCTTTCCTGAAAGCCTTAGGCCCTTTCTGCTAATTTACTCCCATCCTCTCTTTGACGATATCAGGATATGTCACTGTGACAAGGTCCACATAGACTTCCCACACAAGCTGTCCACTAATTTATGTCTTACTGAAGCACTGGGAAAGAAAGCAGACAAAGCAGATGCTGACTTGCTAAATAGCAAATATCTCCTCTCACTTGGCTAGACTAAAATGCTTTCAACTCACAGGATTGATATTTATTAGGAAAAATAGCTAGTGATTAATAGCTATTCAGTGGTACACCTATGTTATAAATAAATAGCTTAAAATGAAGAGTGCATGCACAGCAACAATAACTGGCCTTCCTCAGTTCATCGTGGATGAGTCCTGATAAACCAAGCTGGAAATAGTCCATAGCAGCAGAAGGTTTTTGTTGAGAAGTCTGTGTAGTAGGAACTGAGTGAAGGATGGCTGTTAGGCTGTCAAATCACTATCCTACAGCGTCGTGTTTTTCAGTCGTTCTGAACTTGGGCAAGACTCAGACAGGCTCTCTGGGAGTCAACACATATCTGATACCCAAACTGACCTCCCTTCTCCCACTCCTTCCCTCCGACTGGAAATCTACTCCCAAGCTCTCTAGTGATGTTTGAGTTGTCCTACGAATAAGGAAAAGGGAAGATGGTGAACAGGACCCCTGTGAAACTGGTAGGGAAGAAGATGCAAAGAAATATGGCTCCTAAGGGATATATTGCAAAACAAACAAACAAACAAAAACCCAACTTGTTACTGGATCTTCTCAAAAAGAGGAAGAAAGTGGAAGAAAAAGCCAGAGTAGGTATCTTACGAAGACAAAAAAAAATTTCTTGCTCTTTGGAGGTGAAGGAAAGTGATAGCTACAGAAGATCACATTCCCAGTCCTGAAGTTCAGACTGAATCCAAGTGTAATAAAACACTGCGCTGCTGCAGGCAGCAAGGAAAGCATCAGCCATCTTTAATCTCTGCTGCATGTCAGCAAGGAGGGATTCTGAGTGGAGCTGAAAACTGGAACATGGATGAAACAGCTTCTCTCCGGACAGGCACGCTTGCTGGGCTGGAGGGACAACCAACAAGTGTAACAGCATTTGTCCCAGGGGTGCAGCCTACGTCCTTGTACTGGGCCTTTGGAACTCAGGAAAAAGGTTTTCAAGACTTGAGAGGTAGAATAGATGGTAATGCTTGAGCCTGTAGCCTCCACAGTTCTGAAGGTTCTGAAGGTTTGTTGTGTTCTTTTACATGCTGCCTCATTTCCTGTGGCACATTTTCAACCCAACAAACAAGTCAGGGATCAAACATTGAGACTCAGTGAAAACTGCCTTTCTGTGAACAGGAGGTGGCTACATCTCTTGTTAGGAAGTTGGGGTCTTTCCGTGTAAGGGAGGTGCAGTAGATCTCTCTAGCAGAGCTTTAGACAAGTACAGGATAACCTGGAATGCTGTTTCTTAAAGTGGGGATCAAAAGGTGCTAGCAGATTGCAAGGTAAGAGTCTGTCTGAAAAGGGAAGTCGTTAATGGTGCTGAAACATGAACGGCAGTTCTGCGATCTTGTTTGATGTTTCTTTTGACCTCAGTACAAACAGCATACGTGCTAATTTGGGAATCATCTTCAAACACACGAGGCCCAGAATATCTTGCAAAGTTAACTGAATGACTTTAAAGTCTGGGATGAAAAGAACATTGTTTGAAGGGGGGAAAAAGGGAAGGAAACCGTTAAAAGTAGCTATGGAAAGAAGGATGTAATTGGGCTTGTGTGTTATAATTAATAATCCACTGTGTAGAAGTGTGTGATGGAATCCCCCTTGGCCTATCAGCTAGGCAAACAGTAAACTTAGCAATCAGTGTCGCTCTGCTTGCAACCATGCAAACCATTCTGGAGCCACGGGAACACTGAGCAATGTGCATCTCCTTTGCAGGGACAGAAGTCATTCGTAACTCATATCAGTATTTTAGCTTCTACCACATGATGAAAATAAACAGAAATGCTAAGAAGAACAGGAGCTGTATTGTCACAAGATATTTGCTCACTGAAAGCAAGGCTTGAAGAGAGATTGCTTTTGAGCCACCTCAGGCAATATCACGGCGGGCAATAACTGTCTTGGGAATGGTCATCAGCTTATTTCAGTGAGTTACAGTGCACTGTCCTGTGAAGATTGGCTTCTGCAGCTCAATCCAAAGTGTGTACTCGGCAAGCATCATAAACAATCCTGAATTAAGTTTACCTTTGTCTGAAGATCTCAAAAGTATGTTCCCAGTGGAGACTTTGTGGGGTTTATCATTATGCTGAGCTACAACGTAATGCCATCCACGTAGGAATTTGCTGTATTCACTGTCTCTCTCCTGATGCACCCACTTTGCCAGGAGCAGAAAGTCAATGCTGTAGCAAAACTTGCTCATTATTGCATTCTGCAGACTGTGGAGGTGAGAAATTAGGTAAGATGTGCGCTTTCCTCATTCCCAACCTTTCCTACCAGTCTCTGGGGTCAGAAGAGCCCCCTGCAGAGCTGAATGCAGATGACAATAGTGCTATCAAATCCCCTGAGCTGAGCTCTGACTGAAGCATTAGTGGCTTTAAAAGCACCAAATTATCATAACCATCAGAGCGTGAAGATTTCTGAGATGATGTGGATAAATCCAAAGGGTCCTTGCAGTCTGGCACAGAGCTTCAGCCATAATGAAGTCCCAGTTACGCTTCGTTCAGTGTAACATTGGAGAAAGCTGTAATGTTTTCTTGAAGTCTTGAAAAGACTGAGACGTTTGTTCCTTTTACCCAAGGAAAATGTAAATGTTCAACTGTCCAGTGTAAAGCTAGCTTAATAACTTTTTCAGATAACAAAAATGTACAAGATCTTAGTGGGGACTGTATCGGTTTTGTGCTCAGCTTTCGATTTGGTATTGTCTGTCTTCAAAGATTACTGTTCATGCAATGTCAAACAAGTCACCATCACCTCTGCTGGTATGTGGAAAGTGGTAAAATCTCCTGTCAGTAACAGCACCTCCATCCCCTGAAGCTACGCTTTTAATGCCTTGACCTGTATCCCATTATCTCTGCACAGATACTGCTTTTGTTTAGCTGCCACGTTCTTGCCCTGCAGGCCAGGCTTACTGCAATGCTCCCCAATGGTGCAGCCTTCAAGTGCAATTTCAGTGCACTGTAGTAATTAAGTTTGAAGGTTAATGTTTCACAAAAATATCTCAAAAGCATTTCTGCCCCTCAGCTTTACCGCTGACTTTGGTAACAGCCTGCTTTTCTTTCTTGCTTGATTTGTTGTGGCCTAATAGTAACGTGCCTGTTTTATCCAGGGCTTCATCGACCTGGTAGAACTTCAGTGAAAGGTGAACTGTGGTTTTGGTCATCTTGGGAAGGTGATGGGCTGTGAATTTCTTTTGCTCCCCGGAAAAGTAAAAAGTAATCTGAGTATTAAAGGAGTATTTGGAGCTGTGTCATCAGGCTGGATTTGGCCAAGATCCCCGACACAAGAAGGACATGGAGCTGTTGGAGTGGGTCCAGAGGAGGGCTATGAAGATGCTCAGAGGGCTGGAACTCCTCGCCGATGAGGACAGGCTGAGAGAGCAGGGACTCCAAGGAGACCTTATAGCGGCCTTTCTCTACCTGAAGTGGCTTACAGGAAAGCTGGGGAGGGTCTTTTTACAAGGGCAGGTAGCAACAGGACAAGAGGAAATGGTTTTAAACTGAAAGAGGGTAGAGTTAGACTAGATGTTAGGAAGAAATTGTTTTCTGTGAGGGTGGTGAGGCACTGGAACAGGTTGCCCTGACAGGCTGAGGATGCCCCCTCCCTGGAGGTGTTCAAGGCCAGGCTGGATGGAGCTGTGAGCAACGTGTTCTGGTGAGAGGTGGCCCTGCCTATAGCAGGGGGTGGGAACTAGGGGATCTTAAAGCTCCCTTCCAACCCAAACCATTCTATAATTGAATCAAAGGCCAGAAACAAGGGGCCTGGGCTAGAGACAAGAGCAGAAAATGAAATACTTATCTTCCAGCTTTGCTATTTGACATAGGAAAGGGAAATCAGGGAAACAAAGAAGATCTGGCTGTAAAAAGAACCCCTTTTCTTAGAAATTTTCCTGCCGTTATCTCTAATAGGTTTTGCTTTCCCTATATAAAGTGAAAAACAAACCCCTTCCATTTAAGAAATAACATTCCCGCATTATAAAAGTGCTCTAAATTAATGAGACGCTCCTAAGCCACCAGTAAGACTTCTCAGGAAGTATGGAGATGGGCACAGACTGTGGGAGAGCAGGGTTACACATCATCAGAGCTGCTGCTGGCTTTGCTCGCAGTACACTCCACACATTTGATTAACATGCAGAAAATGATCTTGTGTTTTCTTTCTGTCAGGACTGACGGGCAATTCGTTGCATCTGTAGAGAGAGTTAGGGCTGTTTCAAAAGATGCTGCTTCTCTAAGTTATGCAGAAGAGGGAAGGATGGATGATGTGGAACATGTTTGGCTCCCCTGGGCCATGTTCTGATTGCTGCTTGCCCAGCTGCCCGTTTTTGGCCTGGTGCAGGTTGTTGCTGGGCACTAAATCACTCAGGAAAGGTACTTTTAGCACTTTGAAGCCATGTCTCTTGCCTGTTGCATATGTGAATGTTAGCTGTGAGAAATGAAAGATGCTTGTCTAGCAGCATGTCCTGTCTGCACAAGGGTGAAAGACGCAGCGTGGCATTGCTCAGCAGGGCCTCAGAATCTGAGTGTAAGAGCTGGAAACTCAGGCTGCATAGGCAGCCAGACAGATTTCTTTGATGACTGAGTGTTATTTCAAAGCACAGGGTTCCCAAACTCCTTTGGCATCACAGATGTGTGCTAGCAAGTGTCACATTTTGAGGTGCCTGGTGAATTCAAAGCAAGGCAATTCTGCCTCTTCCCTGAGGTGACAGTGTGGGGATGGGGGCTGTGTGGCTGCAGCCAGAGCACAAAATTCTCTGCTAGATTCCCTCATGAAGCTTCATTTTGCCTGTTCTGCACAGCACCCTTTTCCTCCAGGTTCTAACTGATGTTAATAGCTGGGCAGTAGAGCCTGTGTGAACTGGCTGCTTCCTTTTCTCCTGTAAGTAAAAGCATAATGACGCCTTACTTGGTGCATTGTACCCATGTCAAAGTGTGTATATAAAACCAGCTCTATCTGATTTTGTCACTGATGAGCTGAAAAATGAAAGAACTGCCATAAAGCTGTGCGAAATACTGGTTTTGTAAATTAGATTTTGAGTGGGAGAAGAAAGGCTGGCTGGTTGGTTTTTTTTTAATGTTATTTCTGTATCATTTTCAAACCTTAATTGCTGAATGTGATATAGCTTGATAGCTAAAAATATCATACCGCTTTTGTGGTGGAAAATACTATTAAAGTGAAAATAAATATAGGCAGCTGTACATAGGGGAGAGAGAAAGCAGAATGGTTGAGGTGAATAGGTTTGGAAACTTCAGACAGGAGAAAAACAACAGTTTTGCTGACATGCAGCACACGTTTGTTTTAAGTATATTTTGGATTTCACATGTGTTCTGAACTATGTAGCTGAAAAAGAAGCACTGCATCCATTTATGATCTCAAAACCCACGGACAAATTCTACACTTTGAAATGTAAATACGACTGCTGTGACAATACCTACATGGAGGTAATAAAAAGGTAAATATGAGACACACCGTTCAAAACGTTAACGAAGAGCACTTGGGGCAAGCAGGAAGGACAGGGGGAGGGATGAGAAACGCAATGAAGGTGAAATGCTGGAAACGTTATGTGTAGTCCTCCTAATGCAGAACCTGCTTCCAAGATTCACCCCCATCTTTCGAAGGCACTAAGGGCTGCTAAGGCAACACCACTGCTCAGCCCCATAACGACAGCTCTCTGTTCCAGGCGTTGGGTGGAAGAGGGATGGAGTGAGAAGCTTCTTGTTTCCACTGGGTGGAGCTGGAGCCCTTTTCGTTCAAGCTGCTCCTTTCATAACTTCCTCCTCTTTGGTAGAGAAAAAAATGTGAATCAGGCTGTTTACAGATCGATGTGGAGAGCTCATTATACCGCTGACCTCATTCTTCTGGAAGGGGAGGTCAGTAAATGAATTTCACGGGGGTTGGGGAGGGGTGTTCTCCAACAGTGTGTGGTTGTTGGGACTTAAATGTCAGACACGGGCAGGACTTGTGATGAATTTGTAACAGTTAGTCATATAAAATCGTTCCTCTCTTTAAATGTCTGTGATAAACCAGCCCAGAAGACTTGGACCTGAATGAGTTAAAGGAAAATAGCTGGAAGAAATGTATCAGCACGTGTTCAATAATAAGTTTTCTTTGTTTCTCAGTTCAGCTTTTCCTTTGTTAATGATTTTGAGTGACAGCACCAGATCCACAATATGCGAGTCTGGATCAGGACTGGAATAGGGAAAATAGGGCTTATTTTGAAAACAAATTCCAAGCAGATGGGCAGGGCAGCAGGAGGGCGAAAGCAGTTGTCCAGATCACTTGGTACTCATTACTTGTTCTTTGTCCCATCCCTCTTAGCTGGGCTCCAGTTCCCTGTTTTCCACCTGCAACCAGACTCCCCATATCTCATCCTGATTTATCTTCTTAGTGTTTTGCTAAATGCCTGATTTTCCCACAGCTGGCTCAGTCTAGAGCCTCGTCTCTTGAAGGTCAGCCACGTGTGCCACAGTAATTTAAGAGGTTTCTGCTTTGGCTTGTCTTCATTGCCTCTCTCCCAGAGGGTGGCTGATGCAGAGGAAAGGCAGCAGGTGGGTGGTTTCTCACCCCCTGGATGAGCACCTTATAACATCAGTGAGCTGAGCTTCCTGAGATGTGCATTCTGGTAGTGAGGAGCTCCATTTAACAGTCTCTGTTGAGTTTAGTTATGCTTGGCTGAATATTTCTATACCTCACAGCTCTGGGAGCAAAAACATCTCCAGCAGATAGGGCTAAATCCAGCAGAGGCTGTGGCCTCAAGTTTTGGTACCACAAAGGTCTGCTGATTGCTGTGTCAGGAAAAGTTACAGATGTAGCTGCACCGCTGTTGATCAGCAGATGCTTTTGTTACCTCGATTCATATTGTTCAGGTCATGAGAAGGCATTCATATTGCCAGTAGTTGTGACTGTACAGTCTGCCTGTGGCTTATTATTGCTTTTGTTATGGAGGCTGCAGCTCTCTTTATTTGCAGGCTGAAGATGCTGTGCCCTAGCAGATTTGAGGCTAGGTCCAGTGGAGTGATATAAAGTGCTGATGGAAGTGTTTAGTAGCTTTGTTCAAAGCATATGAGAATGCGTGCAGGATTTGTTTTGCATGCCCAGCTGTGTAATTCACTGCTGGCAGATGCTGGTGGACAACTGTGAGTCAGAGCATCTTCAGCCCACTCGACCAGAAGGGCTAGATGAGGATGTCTGGCCTTGGATTTGGGAGGCAGGACAGCCAAGTTAGCAGAAAAGCTGTTCCTTTTGGTTGTGTTGCTCATAGGAATCCCTGCTGACACAGCTTTGCTGGTACAAGTATAGCTGTGAAGATACTGCGACACGGAAATACCCTTCATTTTCTCTTTTGAAATAATGCATCTTCTAAATGTTCAGGGTTAAGTTTTCCTGTTCCTCAGTAGTTCCCTCACGCTCCCCATAACCAGTTTCACTTCTTCTTCACACGTCTCATTTCTTCTTTCCAAACCCACGTCAGGATCAGCACACAAAGTGCACCCCACTCACTGAAGCCTTCTGGCTCCACCTGACGCTGCTCTTCAATACTCTAACCAGATCATATGAGCAACCGAGTTGGAAAAGTCCTTCCAGATCACTGAGTCCAACCATCAACCTAATGTACTGAGTCCCACCACTAACCCACGTACCCTTGTGCCATGGCCACACATCTCCTGAATGCCCCTAGGGCCTGGGCCTCTCCACTCAACAGAGCAGCCTGTTCCAGGGCTTGGCTTCCCTCTCCATGAAGAAGTTGTCCCAGTACCCAATCTGAACCTCCCCTGGCACAACCTGAGGCCTTTTCCTCACACCATGTCATCTGAGCTATGGTGCTACCATGTCAGACATCCTGGATTGTGGTCCGTATTTTCCAAACATGTACCAGATTTTGTGCTCTGCCCTGGATCACTGCTAACACAAGTACATTAGACCAGTAAGACATATCATTACTTCATGACATGCAGTGCATCTTGGTAACACAGCATGTGGATTGACAATGGCAGAGGGATCTTCTGATATTGCAAACATGCTCAGGTATGAGGGCAACGATGTGATTGTGCTCTTCCCATCCGTTGGCTGTCCCATGTAATGATAAAAAGGGATAATTATTACACTCCTATTAATAATTTAGGAAGCTAAGCAACTGCACCTGGAAATTAGGTGTCAATTTTACAAGATTTCTACAGAATGAATAAGGACGAAAAATAGGTCAGGCAAAGTTACACTTTTGTCATTTCGGAGAGGGGACGGATGTATTTTTAGCAGTGAGAAAATACTGCCTGTGCCTAGCTATGCAACACAGGTAGGTACCCGTAACAGATGAGCTTTATTACACATGACTGCTCGAGGCCTGGTGGATCACTGACACTTCCCACGCCCTGCTGAAGTGTCTGCTGGTCTGTGTGCCAGTGCTGCTAGGGTTATCTCTTCCCATTTGCCCGAGGGATCCTGAATTTTATTTCTCCTGTGCTTTTGGTACTGGACCACGTGAGGCTCTCACTTATACATTCGTACTTTGTGACACACCAAGGGCATGTCTGCTCCACTGAAAGTTTGTGCTGATGTGCAGCTGAATGGACAGCGACGCGGTACAGCTTTAAAGAGTTGCAATGCTGCACTCCATTTGTTGTGTGCTCTGCTGTAGCGTTTATTACTGGAATATTTCTCTCTCAGTTTTTTATTTCCCCATCTCCCTTTAGGCAGACAGTGTGGGCCATAGGTCTTTAAAACTGCTTTCAACGGAGCGTTATTATTGTTTATATTTAAGAATGCAATTTCAAACCCGAGGCCAAGTTGAAAAGAAGAGCTGCAACGTGGGGTGCATGTTTGGCACCTCTCAATGGGAATAACATTAAAAAGCAGAACTTCTATCTGTAAAAATGCCATTATAACTCCAACCAAAGAAAGACTGCTTTTAAAATTGAACACCTATGTTCTTTCGCTGCTCAATTCCTATTCAGCATGTAGCAGTAGAACACGTATGTAGCAGCCAATTAATTGCTCTGCCTAATGTGATATTTATTTTCCTGATTATCTGGGTTGTTTTTTTTCTGAGGACTTGCACTACTGTTCCTCTGGTCTGAAAAATATGCCATCAATCTACCCATTACTGAACCAAAAATACCAAAATAGAAGCTGCATGCTTTCCCCACTCTGCATTCATCTCTACAAGAGCAGCACATACCTGCAAAAGCAGTCTGGGAGCTCCCCACAGGACACAGAAGAGTCACACTCTGATCGTGTGGACAAGTTTTATGGAGGTGAGGGGTTGACCAGTCACATTTTTCATCCCAAAGCATCCCAGCAACGTGACGTTTGTATGTACGCTGGGTGAATAATTAGCCCAACAATTCTGGTGTTGGGAGTGGTACTGGTGTAGTAAGATTTTTATTCTTTAAGTGAAAAGGGGACGGCACAGTGGCTGTGTAACTAGTTGGATCTCAAATGCAAGTACCTAATAAGCAGGTAGGCCAACTCCTATTATGCTGTCTTTCCGTTACAGTGGAGGAGACACCTTTCCTGGGGTAGAAGAACAATCATGGGCAGTCATTTTGTGTTTGTTTGGTTGTTTGCTTTTTGGTTTTGTTACCTCTTCTCAATTGCCCTCAGAATCTAACAGTCAGAATCGGGTGCCTTCATTATAGTGGAACTATGGGTGTTTTATTACATGAATCAAACGGTGAATTTATCCAGTGACTATCAAGATACATGTATATCAATAACATCTCATTTTAGCATCTGATCAACTTGTTTAGGTTAATTTGCTGTGCTAACGGTGTTTACATAATACATAAATACTCTGATACCTGTATTAATGTAGTGTATTACCTCCTGAACGCATTGTAGGCTCTTAAGCACTTAATCAAATTCCTTGGGATTATCTTCTGCATCCTCTTTTGTAGGCAGGTTTGTAGACCAGTTTGACCATTTCTATCTGGGGAGTGCTTTTTAACCGGAGCACATATGGGACCTTTTGTTCTGCTATCACAAATCCTGTGGAGGTACATCTGCTCTTAGGAGTGTGATTGCTGCGTGCCCACATTTGAAAGAGCATTAGATCTTTTTTAAAGTAGGCGTTCCCCGCCATATTTTTATATCCTTGATGTAAGTGCTCTTTCAGTAGTTATTAAGTTCCATTTCAGTAGTTATATTTCAGTTCATTCCTGTTCATTTATTTACGTTGTTAAATAGGTTTTGGTTTATTTTTTTGCTCTTCTTCTTTGTAAACACTTTTAAATGCCTGACAAAAGCATTGCTTACCATAAGCAGAGCATTTTCCAGCTGCATGTTCATGCATTTATTTTGGTCTTAAATTCCTTTCCAATTTGCAGTGAGTGCAATACATTACTGCAAATTGCTTGGTTTTGGCAGGTGTTATACTGAACCCCTTGTACTGATCCCTTTCCTTGTGTTAGGACTTTTATTTTTACATCTACAGCAAATAAAACTTTTCCCTCTATTTAGCCATCCTTGCGTTCTGCCTTCATGTCTGTGTTTTTAAGTAGAAACACTGTAGTTCTCTCAGTTCATAATTCAGTATGAAGTTGCTGCAGCCACCAAATGCACACTGCTCGTGGCAGTGTCCCATGTTGTTTGCCTCAGTTGCTGTTAACAGTTTGTCCTTATGTCTGTATGTGGTGGGATCTGAGTCAATGGGGAATGTGGCATTGCATGGTGTCTTTCAGGATATGTGGTACTTTAAACATAGCTAGCGACTTGAACTTGTGGTAATATGTATAATGTTGAATATGGATAAGATGGGAATGGATAAGGAACATAAATTATGCTTCTAAAAAGCGATGTTAAGAAATACGCAGTAAACAAGAAAATTGTACTGAGGTATTATCCATCTTAAAGCCTCATCACTTCTAGATAACCCATCTCATCAAATTTCTCTCTTACCTCTCCTGGGCTATTTTTCTGGTTGTCAGACTCCTCTTTCTCACACAGAGAGCATGCAGCCAGCAGTGAAACCTCTCCTAAGGGGGAGGTGACTTATGCCACTATCACAGACTGGATAAACAAGTGCCCTCTGTTCACACGTTTTAACATGTAAGAAGTGCAGTAAATAGTTAGAGTCAATTGTTCATTGCACTTCTCATCATCTGAACACACAATTTCTCTGTACAAACACAGATGTCTTTTAGGTGATGCAGCCTTTATATGAAGTTACATTTACCTCCTGTAAGCAATGGGTCCTGAATAGATTGCACGGCCAGTACAGAACCAGATGAACAAAAATCCCTTTTTAACAAATCAAAAATCCAGTTTGTTCCTTGAACCTCTGCACATCTTCTGAGGCTATTTGCAATTGCACTTGCACAGCAGAGTTAAAAAGGGACTAATAGGATACAGTAGGTTAAAACCCTTGTATTACTATACAGCTTTAAGATCATCTGAAGGCCTAATCTTGCCATGTTATGATTCTGTATTTCCTTCTTCATTGTTTTGCTTACCTGATTTTTGTTTAAAGTATTTATAGTTTATTTTTCTGAAAAGGCTTATGCTCTTAAGAGATCCTCATGCTTCTACTAGTTAGAGATTACCCACTGTTAGAAGCTGCCAGACCCACCACCTGCCGTGGTCTGAGCCAAGCAGTGATGGACAGGCTCCAGGGAAGACCACTGCAGGATCATGCTCAGGGGTGCTTTGTTTTTTTTTTTCCATCTTTAAGGATTTGAACCTGATTTTTTTAAAGCTTTTCTTTAGATTTTAAGATACAGGAGAAATTGGAGCAACATTTTTGTTACTATTATTCATGAATTGCGCTTACTTTTCTCTGTAATAAGCAAGCAATCATTGAAATCTGGGTTAATCCAAACTGGGAAACTCATGGGAGTGACCCACATAGTATAAAATCCACTCTGTTCTCTTCTAACTAAGTGAAACACGGCGTAGTCCCAATTGCCTGAACACTTCAACAACTGAACGGATCCTGGGAAATGTCTAAAAGTCAGCTATTCTGAAACCTGAGCTAGGTGAAGCACATTAACCAGTATGAGGAAGAAAAACTTGTGGGAAATTCCTTCTCAGTTGAGCTATTAGCCATGATAAGAATTGGAGTAGGCAAGGATGCAAAGACATCAAGTGTGATCTTGCTCCGTAAACCAGCCAGCAGCGTGGGTCTTTTCTGTTGCATACCTTAAGGGTATTGCATTCCTCTTTCCTGATATTTTACAGAGATCTTGGAAAATCTTTACCAAACAAAAGAGGGAGTCAAAGAGACGTTCTGCCCTTTTCTTTTAGGTAACACTAAAATAAGAAAGCAGTAGTAGTCAACTGTTTTTACAGGGTTGGTTTTGTTGTTGTTTTTTGTTTGTTTCTTGATTTGGTTTTTGTTTTTCTTCTGTAGTTTTAATGGCCACATTTTGACTGTGCTGCAGTCACGTAGCAGGGCTTGCACTCTGCTAAGCACAGGTCTGGACATGCATTTAAGCCTAGACTCGCCTCCAAAGCTTGGTGTTTACACATTAGCCTGTGCTCAGGAATAAAGCTTTGTCTGATCTCTTACCCACTAGCACAGCACTTCAGTGCGGGCTGGTGCTGTCATTCCTGTGCCACTCATAAGTAGAGTCACATTGCTTTCCAGACCACAGCAGTTATTCCAGCCTTGATTCTTTGTCATCGTGCGTAGATGTTTTCCATTTCCAGCCAGGAAAGGTGTGATGTGGGAACTGGAGCTCAGCTGCAAAAGTCCAGCCCAGAGACCCAACCCTGCAGGACATCATCAAACAGTCCTAAAGCTGTGTGGCTATAAAAGGGTTTTCCAGGTGTCAAGAGAGCTCAGAGAAAGGGTTCAGATGTGTAGACAGCTAGGGATTACCCTCATTTCTTCTGCAGTGTAGTAAAGAGCAAGCAGTGAAAAGGCTGGAGTGATGTCACAACCCTGGGGTTGCAGCAGCTAAAACAGCTGTGATGTGTTCCTTGGGTCCAGCCTGTTGTTTGCTGCATGAGGAATCCAGTCATTGCTCGTAGCCTCTTCACCCCTGGGGGAACGTAGCACATTCTGGAGATGAGCCTAGGGTACCTAGGACAAGCACAGAGGCTGCCACTGGACTTTGAATCATAGAATCATTACAGTTGGGAAAGGCCTGTAAGATCTTCTAGTCCAACCATCAACCCACCCCCACCATGCCCACTGACTCAGTGCCACATCTCCATGGCTCTTGAACACCTCCAGGGTCAGGGACCCCACCACCTCCCTGGGCAGCTCATTCTAACACCTGAGCAATGTTGTGCTCTCATCCTGCTTAACAGCAAGGTGCTGCAATGGTCAGGTGTTCCCAGGCAGAAAATCCTCCTCAGTGCCCTTCTTGACTGAGCCAGGAGTGCCACAGCACGTGCCGTGCGAGTGCTATTATTGACATGAGTGTACGTATAATGCAGTGAGAGAAAGATGCAATGGTTAACCTAAGTTTTTCTCTAGCTGTATTGCAATAGAAAAGTCAGGTAGGTAACCCAGTGGTAAATGTGACGTGCTCCAAAGAGTGAAAAACACGCACTACTACATTTGTTGTATTTTCTAGTCAAGGTTAAGCATAAGAATCACATTTACAGTAATCATCTCCTGCATCTGTGCAAGTGCTTTTAACACACCCTAGGATAAGTAGGCTTCAGGAAAGTAACATAGAAGATAGAGTTTACAGAGCTGCTGACGAGCCAAGCACATAAAATGCTGTGAGGTATGCACTTCTGACAGTGTTTTGGTCCTCACTGAAACCTTCCTGAGGCAAATGAAGGGGTGTGCTGATAAAAATAGCGTCATAGCATGTTTCTTCTTTGTTTAAAATGAAAATTCTTTTATAGCCTTTTTCATTTTCTTTGTTTTCTTGTTTATCAGAGGACAATAGTGTAGCTTTCCTAGAAGAATTAGGGTATTGATTCCTAGAGTTACACTCACAAGGGCCCTGTTAGCATTTATTTGTTTTTTTTTTAACAGTTACCCAATCCTCAGCTGAGATGGAACCTGCCAAGTGTGCACATGTGCCTTGTTACATCCTTCAGTGGAATGGATTGGATTAAACCATCTTCACTGACTGTCTTGTTTTATCTTCTGGTTGATACAGAAATTAGGAGCATCTTTTTTTTTTTCCCTGTGGAAAATCTATTTGTGTATGTAGCATTTATGAGAACAATTACATTAAAGAGAGCTTATTGAAAATGTATGTATATATATTTGGGTAATTCCAAAAGGACTATGGCTCCTTCTAGTTAGGATTCTGTGGATTTGGGGCATCTAAAGAATTACAGAATCCTAGAATCATAAGGTTGGAAAGGACCTACAAGATCACCTCGTCCAACCGTCCACCCACTCCCATTGCTACCACAAGCTGCTAAACCATATCTCATAGCTCCTCATCCAGACTGCTGCCAGGGATGATGACTCCACCACAGGAGTCGGGCAGGCCATCCCAGTGCCTGACCACTCTCTGAGAGAAAAAGTTTTTCCTTATGTCCAGTCTAAACCTCCTCTGGTACAACTTGTGGCCATTCCTCGGGTCCTGTTTGTTGCCTGGGAGAGGAGCCCCATCCCCTCCTCATCACAACCTCCCCTCAAGAAGTTGTAGAGTGCAATGAGGTCTCCCCTGAGCCTTCTATTCTCCAGACTAAGCAATCCCAGCTTCCTCCTCATAAGACTTGTACTCCAGACCCCCTCACCAGTTTTGTTGTCCTTCTCTGGACACATTCCAGGGCCTCAGTGTCTTTCTTGTAGTGAAGGGCCCAAAACTGAACTCAATACTCGAGGTGCGGCCTCAGGTAGGTAGCCTGAACTACCTACCTGAGGCATGTTGTATATTAAGTACAATGGAGACACTTATTTCAGAGAATCTTCTGCCTTTGATGCTCAGGATTTGTCACTTGGTCAGAGATATTTTATGCCCCAGTGATTAATGACACTGCTCCGGATGCACAAAATAACAGAAGCATAAATGAAACTCACTGAGAATGCTTTCATGCGCTCACTGGGAGGAGCTTTAATTTTTTAGCAATGAGAAATTTTTAGTGATTACTGCTCACAGCTGGGAGATCTGCAGTGAGCTTTGGGGGCACTAACTAAACCAGTTTAGTTCAGGAGTTTAGTTCAGCTGTGCAGCATGCATGTGGAGTCAGTTGTGCTATAAGGGCTCTATTTGTGACAGAGGTGTTATATTAAAAACTGTGGTTCAAAATCCTTGGCCTATGTAAAAAAAGCATTCACTGTTTGTGGAGAAAAAGAAGTATCTCATTGAAATACCTGTGGGAATCCAGGGCCTTAACACAGCTGTGTTGCAAACAGCACTGAGATTTTCAAAGACTTCCACCTGCAAAATCAGCATTCTTGTGACCTCAGAGATCTGGTGGTTTTTAGTGAGTTTATGTCACAGAATCAAAGTCAAGGGGTTTTTATGCGTTCTTCAAGGTTTTTCAATAATACAGGTTTGAGATTCTCAGTTTTGTGCCTCCTGTTCCTCTAAATTACAACAGAAACTTTGGAGAACAGACTGCCAGGGGAGGGGGAAGCCATCACCTGCAGGATGACCATCAGTAGCACACGGCAGTCATCTCAGGGCCCAAATCCCCTGTGCATCTTGCTGTCACTGAGGGGGCTAAAACCTCTGATTTAATCACCAAGTCACACAGCCAAGCTACTGTTGCACGGGTAAAGCAAAATTTGCACGTTTGGCTGTCGTTGTTTTCCAAGTTTAAAAACTGTAGCATTATTTCACAGAAAATCACCAACTGGTTGTGAGCAATACATTTTAAAATGCTCTCTGCCATTTCACAGGGCCTGCTGTTCACGCTACACCAATGCTGAGTTTCTGCTTAATGTAAAATCCTGTGTCAATACACTGTGGCTTTGG
This sequence comes from Odontophorus gujanensis, assembly GCA_013399175.1. Lineage (NCBI taxonomy): Eukaryota > Metazoa > Chordata > Aves > Galliformes > Odontophoridae > Odontophorus > Odontophorus gujanensis. Next base: position 316,873 of record VXAB01008181.1, on the reverse strand, counting down.
CAGCGTAGTGAATCTGCTACCTAGATAAGCCATTATATTGCTTTTCCTATTGGTGTCATTAGCTGAGCTCACTGGGCCAGCCGACGCAGCTCAGTATCTCCCTAGTGAGGAACCTGATGTAACATGTTGTTAGTGAGTGAGATGGCATCAAGGCGAGCATTAAGCAATGAGACATGACAGCGTATGTAGTGCCAGGATATCCCGATGCAGTGTGAGTTGCTAGGCAGTGAGCTGACAGCCTGTGATTGCAAGCTGCTGACAAACGGCATGTTTCTTGACATGCTTCCTTAGGATGTGCAAAAAAAGCTTCAGTGTAAATAGACGGAGACAGAAGCTTTTCTTCAGAAAGTTACTGTGTGATTCAGTTTTCCACCTCCCCTCAGTAAATTCCAGGTTTGATTCTTCTTTTGACCAAACAGAACAGGCAAGGGAGCAAAAGCAATCATTAAAAATAGTGTGAAAAAAATGCCTTAAGATTCTAAGTGGAGAAGAAATGTGATGACTAGATCCCTCCTAATAGTAAGATTACCCCAGAAATCTTCCTCTGCAAATTCAGGTACCTGGGAGCTCTGCAGATGCTGCGAGGAACAGGGAGGAAAGCAGTAATGCTGCTTAGCATGATTCTTTTGCACCTTTTACTCACCAGATGTAACCTAGATAGCAGACGGCTGCTCAGCCAGGCATTTCTTCTGCATCTATAGATTCTCCCCTCTTCGCAGGGATGTGTGGGAGGGGAGATTAGTGCATAGCCCTATGGGAGGGAGCTTACAGCAGTACAGTTTCCCAGTGAGCCGTGCTGCAGGAGTGGTACAGAAAGTGGAGGAGCAGGAAATGATGGAGGAGGGGAGAGGGCTCCACTGACACTTAATGGAAGTGATGCTGAATTGCCCTGAGAGCTGAGGGGCTGAGAATATGAGGGGTCTGACCCTTCTGCATGCCTTGCAGACCCCAACTGGTGAGGCACTTTTAAGTAATTTATCAATGCAGACTCCAGGATGTTTTCTCCTGCTTCGTGGGACTTTCCGCTAGGCAAGGAAAAGGATGTATTTTACTTAACGGGGATCTGAAAAGAAAGTAGTCTGATGTAATTCAGCAGGTTGGATCATAGCTTTCTGTTCGTAAGATAGTAAAGTGGGAGATGAGCATCTCCTAAAGACATCCCCCTTCCTTCTCGAGTACCAAGAGCTTGGAAGTTCCTAAAACAAAAGGTAGGGGAGGCACACATAGTAGGGGAGGGAGAGGGTTGTGTGGGAGCAAGCCAGCACTTCATGTCCTTGGCTTCTCTGTCCAAGATCAGATTCTCTTCTACAACATTTCTGAGGCAGCTGCAGGCCTAATGACCTAGTAAGCAAGCAGTGACCTATCATTGCTTCTTAGTTTAAGGAAGCTGTCATTAATTACACCAGCATTCATGCTTCTGCCCAGAACTTACACAGTATGTAAAAACCCTGACACCCACATCAACCCCTGCTTTTCAACTATAGAAGGAAATCTCGGTGACAGAGTTCTTCAGATGGCCCCAGATCAACAAGAAAGAGATGTCCCGCTGAAATCTGGAATATCCTCTGGGATCCGTGGGAGTCAAGGACAGCTTTCCCCAGCAGGCTGCTTTTCCTGTCAGCTCCCTAGCTGCATGGTCTTTCTCTGAGACACTACATGGGAACTATGCAGAAGAGATAACACAGCCCTCTGCCAATTAATTTTCCTGGCCCACTTCCACGGGCCTAAAGAGCAGAAAACATGTGCAGATGTAGGAGGCAAAGTCTGGCCCTGCTCGTTTTCCTGGAAAGCTCACTCTGCTCTGTATCACTGTCGGTAGTGCTCTTCCTTTCTATCTTTCTTAACAAAACAGGAGTGGAAGATTACATTTTTCTTAACGTTTTGTGAGCTGTTATGCATGCCCTGATGGTGTTTCACAAGCATTGCCTGCTTTATCACGTGCTGGCATTTTGATTCCCTTTATTCTCACAGGTCAGTAAACCAGCTAGTAAGTCTAATTGCCCTAATTCTGTTCTGCTGCTTTCAACAGATAAGAGCTGCAAACCGGGTAATGTCCTGTCAGTCTCCTTTGAACCTCCTGCCTTATAAGCATCCATCTAACCGCTGCCTTTTCTCATGGTTCATTGTGCAGCAATTACTTTAAATACCTGTCTCCAGTTACTTAATAGAATAGAAGGAAACCGTCCGAGGGAATGGGTTAAATTGAAATGGAAAGGTCTTGAAAGACGTTTCCCACCTGTGTGAATCCAAACCACAAACACTGAACTCAAAAGGGATTCAGAAAGACAAGGGAGAAACAGAGTAACCTTTTTTTAAGGCTCATTTTCCACGTACACGTTGGCATAAATCTCACATAGGCACATTTGTTCTCTCTGTCTCAAAACAAAATCAGCGCAGTCTGACTTTTTAATAATATGCTATAAATAACTGGTAATAAAAAACAAGGAACAGCACCAAGGGCTATTATTCTTGAGGATCTTCTCTGTCTCCAGCAGTAGCCTATATTTAACGCTACAGCAAAAGGCAGTGTACCAGAACTGTATGCAAAATATATAAAGGAGAGAAATTTCTTCTGTCGGTGATCAGTTTATGCTGTGAAGCATCACTGACACTAATTCTTGCAGCTGTTCTTCCTGTCAGCATGTGGTTGCTATACGTGTACGTGTCTAATCTGTAAAGAAATATTCTAAGCTGTTTGTTTCATTTGCTCAACCATTCGTCCCATAGCACAGAGTTCCTTGAGCCAAAGAAGTGGCACAATGCAATAACATGGCACCTGGGGGGAGTTAATGCTAATTTCTATCGTCTCTTCTTTTGGCTAGGTGTTTCCCCTTACTCACAGTGTGTGGTAGGTTATGAGAGAGCTTTTATTTGCTTTCCATCTTCAGCCATGCCTGCCTGCTGTGTAGGAGTGTAGAAGGGTTTCTTTTAGGAAGCAGAGGTATCTCCCATCCCTTCCTCTTCATTCCTCCTTCATTCCAAGTTTCATGAATTATTAATCGTATGTGGATAATAAGTATTTGTGAATCCCAAGAACAACTTGCATTCAATTCTGGCAGCTTTCTCCCTGACAGGGAGACTTGGACCATAGCTTGAATATTATCAAGCAGAGAGAATGGGGACTATTACATATGACAAGCATGACAAGCAACAGTGTAATGAATAGTAGCTCTGAAATGCCAACTATTAAAAAATCTAGAAGTAACATGAACAGAGTGAGTAATGAGGAGTACATCACACTTTCTCTGCATTGCCTTACTGCAGAGTATTGCATCGTTAAAATATTATGTTGTTACGAGTGTTAATTCTTAGCTGAAGTTGCTCAGTGATCTAAGCTCAGTATTTTCCTATGAAAACATCAGGTCTGGAAGCAAAATTAACTGTGCTCCTTAGCCACAAAGGAGCTTTCTGCCATAGATGATACAGGTGTATATATATATTTAATCTATGCAGAAGAGAGGGAACGACAAGGTGAGTCCTTAGAAAGAATTCCCTTGAGAATTGAAGACCATCGTGAAAGTTGCTAATTCCTTGCAACGTTTTATCTTCTCTGGTGAAAACTGAAAGCATCTGTAGCTATATCTAAAAGACAAAGAGTAACAGAACAAGCTAGCTTATTTACAGCTTTTCTCTGGGGAAAAAAATGAGACAATAAATCTGCCAAATTTTCCTTGTTGTTTGTAACGTGCTGAGAAGTGTTCAGATAGTGTGCTGGCAAAGGCAATGTGATAAGCTGCAGTACAGAATGAAATACTCAAATTCGACATCACTTTAGAATGATTGTTGTCAAAGTATTTTCTCATGCAGCTCTCAAAGGCTGATTTAAAATGGATGTGCAATTTTTTCGAGATGTAATACTCCTCAGATTCTCAGTCGTGTTTTTTTCTGATATTATGTGGCATAGAGCAATAGTTTAGGTGAACACTTGCTAAAAAACACCCATTGTATTTTTGGAATTTGCTTGCTGAGTGTACTTTGAAGCCTTTCCAGAGTATACAGGAAGAATCTCTTCGAAATTTCAAAAGTTCAGCAGCTGTCTCCAGCTGAGACACATTTATAAACATTAGACCTTCCAGTCCAAGTGCTACATGTCAGATGATCTTTCTCATGAAACAAGCCTTGCCTCCATAGAGACTGACTTTTTATTTATTTTAAGAGTATACTTTAAAGTGATTCTCAACAGAGATGTTACAGAGCAGTGACTGTGGCATGATTCTTTTTTTGTTTGTTTGTTTAAAGTGAAAATTTGAAAAGTCTCTACATTCCCCATAGTATTTATATTGGTATTAAAATTCTTTCACGGCTTAATAGAGAATTCAGACCTAGAATTCAGGTTTTTCAGACAGTTCTAGTAAAGAATATTGAAACGTTCTGGTCTTCTACTAAATGTTGTTTCATCTTTTCCTTTTAATGCAAATGACCTTGAGCAGTGTTTGCTAAGTCCTAACATTCAGCATTCCATAGATGTCCTGCCTCTAACTAAACTCATTCATATTGATAATGCCTGATACATGGGGAAAAAAGGAAGAACATGGAAAAGAAGGGAGCGTCTGAGAAATTATCTCTACCTCTTATTTTTGTTTCACCTGCGAATGAGTATCTAAAACTGTATTATAACCTGGCTTTATAATTTTCATACATGAGGGTATCATCAGTGTAGTGTTCATCACCAAACTTCAGCTTCTGACAAGCCACGTTACATGCAGTAATGTTCTCAAAGACATGTTATTGCATTATCAAATGTTGTTGAAGAGATTACCAGCATATAACACCTACCAGCACGAGGCTACAGAATATGATATCTTGCCCTTTTGCTCATCCCAAAAGCATTCCCCAGAATATTTATATAAATAACTCTGAAAATACTGCCTATAAAATGGTATATTCTGTTTGTTCCAAGTAACTTAAGCAATGTATTTATTAAATATAAAGCTGAACAGGTGAGCCATCCACATCCTTCACTGAGGTGCACTTCACCAAGAAATGGCAAGGCCTTCAGTGGATTCAATGGATCTTTACCTCCTTAGACTGCTAGACATAATACTCTTGTCACAGATAAGGATTAATGGATAATATTGGACATTTTAGATTTTGCTTTTTATTATTTCTGAAAAGACAGTGCAAAACAAACAAACAAACAAACCAATCTTCCCATGTTTGTAAGCTGTTAATTATAATTGCAGAGGATATCAGAAGCACAGCAAGCAGGCCAAGAGAGCAAAGGCTAAGAAACATAAATACAGACTCTAGTTGCCTCCTGTGTAGCTCAAGGGAATCATGAGGTGAAATCCATCATTTCTTGTATACAGGAAGAAGAAGCAATCTAAAAAAGGAAGAAAAATAAAACCATAGAGGAACTCATAGTAAAAAGAACAAGTTCAAATTTTTAGTATATTTATGGCAGTATCATCATCACCCTGCACCATTATCTTAACAAGTAACAAAATGCTTGACAGATCTCTAGTAGTTTACAAAGATTTCACGGCATCTAATGAGCAATAAGAGAAGGACCACGACTGATCCTTCTGTGACTGCAGTGAATGAGGGATGCAAAATAAAGAGCTTCCCCAATTTACATGACCCACATGGGGATCGGGCAGGCTGCAGTTTTGCCCAGAAGGCAGGACAGAATCTACCCAATTGCTCTTCTTGGTTCTTCTCATGCAGAAAAGAGAGAGCTGCATCTCTTTCCTCCCCCCTCTGCCGTCCAGGATGTAGAGAGGTAAGTATGCAGCATAGCTTAAGGAGCAAGACTTGCTACTTTCTACTGTAGAAGTAAATAATTCTAGGAGGCTTCATACCTTTCAGAGCAGAGCATTTCTTTATTTGCCCATGTCAAGTTACCTCTTAATCATATTTTGACTTATTAGCTAAATGGCATTAACTTAATCTGCTCCTAATTTATTACCCTCTATCACGAAACTACATAGAATCTGTGGGTGTGATGTATCCTACTGTATGGTCAGATGTAAACATTACCTTGATCTGTAAATTGAGTATCTGACTAATAGCACTTCATGTAACAGAATCAGTGGAGATCCAAGAGGGATACGGGTTTATGTGGTTTTGTTTGGTTTTTTAACTTCTTTTTAGCTATTTGACATTTTGGTTAAGAAAAAAAATCATACTTGTTTCTTCTCCAAGTAGCTGTTTAATCACTGCTTGGGGTTGAAAAAGGCGTCTTGGAGCAGATGGCAAGAACATAGGATTTAAGAAAGGGACAGATGTGTCCATATTAGGGAGCCTGGAAGATAAATCTCTTCAAGTCTTGTGGCAGACGTGATCATTACTTTGTTTACATAGATGAAATATGACTAGTTTCAATTAACAGTTGCTGCTGTCCATATTTGGGATCTTTTCCCTTCAGATGGCCATTGAAACCTGTTGTAAATCACCATGTTTGTGCTGCTTACAGTCCGTGTATGAACCATATAGGTATCCCAGCATCTCCACTCTGTATGGAAAATGTCTAGATAGATATTATACAGCATAAAAACAATTGTGGAGGGATTTCCTTCCTATTAAGCAGTTTGCAAGTACTGTCCCTAATGACACACAGTCTCCAGTGATGTACAGGGATGCTAGGAAAGCACAAAAAGAAGGACGTTATTCTTCAGCCTCTGTGCTACCAATCCATTCTATGCCTAGGCTCCACCCTTGATGCTACCAGCATTGTTCCTACCACAAACAGCTCCTCGTTTGACTCTAACACAAACCAGGAGCCTGGCATTTGTACATCTGGAGCGTAGGAAGGCAACACAGGACAAACTGTATTCTCTTCCTGTGGAAACATCCGTAAGTTGCATATACAGCAGTTAGGAAATAACACGTGCTCTGTGTGCAGCCTCCTCACTGCAGAGGAGTGGAAGAACTTTTGCTGACCTTGGGAAAACAATGCTTTGCTGATGTGAAGAGGAAGTCCTGTTAAAGCGTGTGTGTGTGTGTGTGTGTGTGTGTGTGTGTGTGTGTATAAATGCACATGTGTGCTTGGGTGAATTCAGAAGCTGCTGCTTTAATATACTCTTCACAAAGTGGTGATCTTGAAAATGTTAAGAACAACCAGTACAGGCTGCTGCGATGGTGACTCTAGCTCATCCTTTCATCCAGTTCTGACCCTACCTACAACAAAGGGCACCAGAGGGAGTGACAGATCAAAAGAGTAGGAATATATACGAGGAAGTTTTGAAGACTGTGTCTTACTAAACCTCCAGAATTAACTTGTACAATGCAAAGCGCTGCATTTATAAAGCCAGATTTGTATACCTGAGCACTGTCACATCAGGAAGTAACAAAACACAGGTACCACGGCTGCACAGTGATGCAGCCTTGAGAAATGACTGTACAGTTCCAGAGGAAAACAAAGCAAAACAATTTAATTCTCATAAAATGTAAATGTAGCAATATTTTCATTTCTTTAGCATCTCTCACCCCGGAGTAGTATGAACTAAATGCAAATCAACCCACGGAATAACTTGACCCAAAGAAGAAAAATAAAACATAGGAATTACAAGCTATGGAAATATTGTCTACTATATAGAAATGTATAGAAATATTAAAACATATTCTACTATATTATTCATTGCTGGAGGGAACAGTATGTTTTAGCAATTATCTTTTGGGACATCTCATATCAAACTATTTTCAACTAACAACTTCATATGATAATGGCTGCTTTGACATTCACAACTCGTTAGAAGAACTTTATCTAGTGCCATGTAATTAGTAATTAAGGAGGTGCTAACTAAGTGCCACAATGTAAGCTATGCTCTTTCCAATCCTTAGTTACCAAAACTAAGATTAAGAAGCATCACTTCTGCAGTACTTGGGAATCTTGTCTTAAAGGTAACTAAATTCATTTGATTTTATATTAATGTATAGCTATAATGCCCACGGCATGATATGACCAGTTAGAAACAAATGTCAGCTCTCCTTTTCCTTACAATTTCTAGAATATTGCAACCTATACAAGCAAATCTGATTAAAGTAACTGGCATTATGAATTTTTAATATAAGATGCTTATGCTATTTTCTGTTAATGAACATATAATAAGCAGTGATTTTAATCCACTGGCGTTTTTATAGACTTAGGTTTTGCTATAGCAAGTGCTTTGGCTCGCAGACTCTGTGCTTTATTACAGCTGCTCCTGCAAACATATTAAAGTTTGCATATGGAAGCACAGTGTTTTATGCTGCCTAATGGAAAAATGTTTTCCGTCTGTGAAATTAGAAATATACTGATAAATCTCCAACATGTCAGTGCGTAGATAGTGTGGAAGATGTGAGCTTTTGAAAGGAGATGTTTATATCCTAGGTAGCTAGAGGGGTTTCTAGTTAACAGTGAAGTTTGTTACACTCATGCAGAGAAGTGCAACTCTTTGAGGCAGCAGATTATATAAATAATCATTGCTAATAAAATTTGGGGTAAAATCATCTTAAAAATAACTTCTAAGATCTATAGTAAATAATTATTCAGGAGAGTATGCATATGCAGGGAGGATGGACAAGCAGCCATCACTTCTAATTCTGTTCTCTCACACAAAAGTGGCGATGACAAATGTGATGTCCTGCGGGCTGTAAGATCTTCAGCCTCGTTCATTTGGAATGAAAGAGGCTCGTTCAGGACTGACCATCTGCACACATTCCCTAACAGTCTGCCACTCACAAGTGGCAGCGGTTTCCTTGTACTTCTGACAGCAGCTTTCTTCATTCTGATCAGCTATTTTGCCACACGCTTTCATCTAGCCGTTTCCTCTTTATGATGCTTCCTGTGATTTGAATATTTAACAGCACAGCTGCAGTGTTCGACTAATAACAAATTTTAAAGGCAACACTAAATATAATGCGGAAAAACATTGTCTATAAAATAATCAGGAACATCAGCTCTGTGTACAGAATGGGTGGCTGGATATTGGAAGGTGGCATCTTGGAAAACACTGAGGAATCCTAGAGGAAAAGCACCTACCCATGGGGCTTTAGTGTACAAATGAGGTAGAATTAGTCATTTAGGCAAATATGTCTTGAATTCAAAACCTACATTTCCCTCTCATCGCTTCTCTTTAACCACTCGTTGTTTAAAACTCTTTTTGACATGACATGATGACATGGCATCCAGCATTTTGTGTTACTCCCCGTTCCATATCTTGGCATGTTGTTTGCATGACTATGTACATATACCGAGGAGAAATTTTGGCTGAACTTTCTGCTTAAGATGCCCGCATTTCTTAACCTACTCCCTTTAATTTAGATGTATAATCAGATTTCTTTCCTCCAGTATCTGTTCTGTTGGTTTGATGATTACTTATCAATACTGGATTTCTCACTGTATTGCCCACCTGCACAGTTGGGTCACCCTGATTATCTTCTCCATGAGCCCCATGCTCTCGTGTCCTCTACAAATGCTTTTCTCTTTCGTCCAGCCCTTTTTTTAGACAGCCTGTAAGGATGTTTACAACACATGTTCAGTCACAAAATCTTAAAAACACTTCACTGTTTTGGCTTTTCACTCTCATTTTCAATGACTGTTTTCCTGTTCTATCTCTCTTAGGTTTTGGTCCGTGATGTTTTGATTTTCTTTCCTCACAATCCACCATGAAGTTTCTTTGCAAGATTCAATGAAAGATTTGAACAGTGTCTTTCAAAATTTGTGTTTCTAGCCCCCCTGTATCTGCCACTTAGGTAACGAGTAGTGAGAATCTTATTCTATCAGACAAGTTAGCCCATCTATCTTCTGCTTTAGAGAAGGAGAGTCGCTCACTGAGCATTTACCTTTGCTTCCCCTTTTTGAGGTTGTGGCTTTCTTTTTTTTTTTTTTTTTTTTAATTACCTTTCTAGAATCTTCCTTTATTTCTGCATTAAGCATCACCGAGGTTCCAAATTTGGTGTTTCCAAAGCTGGTGAAGCAGTCTTTCCATTCACTGACCCACCAGAGCTAGACCAAACTGTGGAAGGATGGCGTTGGGTGTTAAATTTCTTTTCCTTTTGTTTATCCTGGTTCAAGACAAGTACACAAGAGGAGAGAGTGCTCTCGAAGGCAGCCCACATTTCATCTGGGCTGCTCAGATGTGCTTAGGACCCTGATACACACGCTCTCTATGCTGTGGCAGCTCCAGGTTGTGCTGGCAGACTGACTCCATCCCACAGGGACGTGGAGGAATCGGTGTTGATTCCACGACAGGATGACAACACGGCGACTCGCGATGTCGTGAGGTTCAGCGTTGTTTGTAAAGCATCCTGACTGTGTGTAAGTGCTATTTATTACTGCAGTAACTCAGTGGGGCTGGAGCTTCTGTGGCAGGGGTTTAAGTGGAAGAGCAAGCAGTGCCAGGCCCGGTCTCAGCTGCGCTTGCACTTCATGGCAGTTCTTGCAAAACCTGGTGGTTTTCTGACTGCTTTCACCCCTGAGGTGACGCAAAGAGCTCTCCCCGCTCACCGTTTCTTAAAGAAATTATAGGAAGCCCACGTATTGCCTTGCTTCGAAGCGCATGAACTTCTCAGTGCAGAGGAGCTCTTTTTATCGAGTCCACCTCCAGCCGCGACAGGAGAGAGCAGCACCCTCCACCAGCGGCGCTCCATTCCAGCTCTCCCCGTCCTTCCCTCGAGGAGGAGCGTTGCAACACGGGACGGCGGTGGAACGGACGAAGCCGTCGGTGAGGGTCAGCGGCCGGAGCTGACGGGGAGGCCCGGGGGGGTCGGGGGAGGACAAGGCGGCGGCGGAGGATGAGAAGGGGGCGCGCACCCCGTGCGCGCGCACGGAAGGAGGCGGGCCGGGAGCGCTCGTTGCGCATGCGAAGGTCGGCGCCGGCGGGGCTCTCCCCCCCCCACGCCGCCGCCCCCGCACACACGCGTGTGTGTGTGTGTGTGTATGTGTATGAGTGTGAGTGTGTGCGTGCGTGGGTCGCGGGCGGTGAGCGGCGCCGAGCACAGCGAGCGCAGCCCGGCAGCCGGAGCGTCCTTCCCCCGCTCGCCCCCGTCTCGCAGGTGAGGCAGGCGGCGCGGCTCATTGTCCGGAGGAGGAGAAAAAGGAAGCCTCGTCCGGCCGGCACGCCGGGCTCCGCAGCGCTGCCGGACGGGGATTGGAGCGCCCGGTCCCCTCCCAGATCCGGGGAGGGTCGCGGGCCGGCTCCGTGCGGCCGGCACCCACCTGCGGCCGCTCCCCACCCCTCCGCGGCTGCGGCGCCATCGGCGGCGCCGGGCCGGGCTCGGCAGCGCCCCCTCCCCTCCCCTGCCTGCACGCGGGGTGCGTGTGCGTGTGCGCGGGACGGCGTTGGCTGCGCTGCGGGGCCGCAAGATGGAGGGATGCGGGGCTGAGCGCCGGGCCGGAGCTGCTCCGCTGTCTTTCTCTGTTCTTTTATTCCGTCTGCTTGCGCTAGGGCCCGAGGAACGTGTCGCGGGGGGGAACGGGCTGCTTATCGCAGTGAGGCGTGCGGGTGACGATATCGGGGACGGCCGAGTGACCGTGACATGCGTGGGGCAGAGTTTGGGGGCTGTGCAGGGTGCGAGGCCGCCCCGGAGATGGTTTTCCAGCAGGCAGGGGTGCCCTGCAGCAGATAGGCAGCTGTTTGGGAGAGCGGGTAAATAGATGCTGTTTGTCTGACGGCAGAAATGTTTGGCACGTTGCTTTCCTGGCAGCTGGCGTTGGAAAACCGCTTGTAACTCAAACCAAGATGAGCGGTGACGGTAGGTAGTAGTTTTAGCTGCTACCTGTGTGTGCTAACGGTGGCTGCTGCCTGGCGAAATGGGGTGTTTATTATGTGTTTATTTCCGAGAGCCCCGTGCTGATAAAAGGTGCCTTTACACGGACCGTTCCCCCCCTCCCATGTCTATTCCTATGCTAAACTATGGGGCTGCACGCAAAGGGGATGGACACTTTTCCAAACGGGATAGCTGCGTGAGCAGGCAGAGCATGTTTTGCAGGCCTATGGGTTTTCGATCTTCTTTCAAGACTGTAAACTGCCATGGCACGCAGCACAGTGTTTTTGTTATCGTTTTCCACCTCTGAGTCTGGCTGGGTTGCTTCATTTCTGGACAAAATGGATGCTACCTTTCACATGAGAAGTGCTCTGCAAGCCTTGTTGATTCGCAGCCCAGTTGTGTTTGTCAGTGGTTGTGTACGTTCCTCAATGAATTCCAACTCAACAGGTTGGGTTTTTTAAGTCTTGTTTACATCTCGGGAGGCCCTTAGAAATAATACGTGGACCGTACTGCTGATGTTGCCGGTACCCTTCTGTTGTCTTATTGCAAATGGTCTAATTCTTGACGCTCAAAACAGCATCAAATACAGAAAGGCAAACAGTGAAGACATATGTTGTTCCCCAAAGCTTTCTCTTGATGATTTATGTGTGTTTGTTTGTTTGCTTGTTTTCATGTGCTATTGTAAGGTTCAGAAGCCCTGGTAAGGTACATCTGTAAGCATCTCTGCATGATCTCCCTTGGCTTGGGTCCTGCTTCTGTAAGCTGATATGTTCCACGTAGGTGCCAAAAGTGTTTGAATGAATTGATAGCAGCTGGTGCACAGGGGGTCGGTAATGGCTTGTGATCCTAACATTCTGGCTACTCTGAAATACTTATTTTCTGGGATAAGCGTGCACGTTTCGTTTGCATTTGGTTTTGCTTCTGCAAGGGGTTTCCCCCCCTCCCCCCAAAAAAAAAAACATTAATTCATTAATTTCTGCAGTCTCCATACATCCCTGCGTGCGGGCTGTCTGTAGGCGTGCTCAGAAGTTTGCTAAGCTAGGTCACTTGTATTGAAAGAGGGCCCTCTGGTGACATCCCCGTTTAGAGCGTGTGTAAAAAAGCCACTCCTACTAGTCTGAGCTCAGGCACTCCTCCTGGAGCACAGGAAGGCTCAGGTGTGTGTCTGAGCGTGGGGAAGGGCAGTCACTTGTGGATACAAGTGGGAAACGTACAGCGGTCGCTTGGAGCTTGTTGTCCATCTCGTGAAATACTCCAGCTTGTGTTTTGTCTGCGTTTTGAGGAGCTGTGTTGGGTTCCTCAGTTAATGGGGTGAGGGGGCTCCCTTAGTGTAGGTTTTACTGATCCTGGTACTGCTGAGCGCCAGTAAACAAGCGTGAAGGTGCGTGGCTAACAGCTTCAGCTACTTGTGTGAACTTAGGTGTTAAGCAGTTACTGAAGATAGACAACATTGAGGCTGCAGAAAGCATATGATCACAGAATCACAGAGTTGGAAGGGACCTCGATCGAGTCTAACCCCCCTGCCAGAGCAGGTTCCCTACACAATGATCTTGGTGTGCTAATGCTCTGGCTCACATAAATTTGACTATTAAAAGAATTGATAAGGACACACCTCTGTCTTATTTTCCTCCTTATTTTCTTTTCATTGAAATTGGAGATTTCCTTTCTATTTCCCTGGAGCTGACTCATTTGGGCTCCTCCTTTCATTCAATAAATAAAGCTGAGTTGAAAACCTGCTTTAAGGGTGGGGAGCACAGTTGTGTTTTGCTTAACTGTAAGACATCAAAGGCATAGTATATTCCTGCTTTGGATGTTGTTTTACAGCCCTTGGGAGGGGTAATGTTTGAGAAGATATTTAAAAATGTATTTTAAAACTAACAAGAAAACACTTGTGTTAATACCTTTACATTTAGGTACGTGGAACTGCTGCAGTAGAAATCATCTCTTAATATGCATTCGTGGGTAGTATTTATTGCACAAATAGAGCTCTGTGGGATTCGCATTTGTCTGTTTATGAACTAATCACCTTAGAAGGCTGCTGAAGCAAGAGAATCTTAGTGTTGGGTGTTTTAAATAAGATGCTCTGCATGCTTAGTTAACTGGTATGTGCAGATGTGTGACTGCACTTTTTTTCTCTTGCAAAGATCCCTAAGGGCCATGTTAGACTCCAGGGGGGCTGGTGTTAGAACCCTGCCTGTGGTCAAGCTGCTATCATCCTGTATTCTGCCAAGCAGGAGGAGGATGTCTGCAACCAGAGCGGGAGTAAGGCAGTGCAAGGCATCAACCAGAGGTGCTGCAGCTCTTGCTGCTCCAGCTAAATACTTTGAAATTCCATTTTCCTGAAGTACAGTCTGAGGTTTGTCATGCTCTAATACAGTCATGGCTGGTCTTGTTCAACTTCCCTAATGGCTTTGAGATGAATTGTAAGCTGTTATGTGGCACAAATGGTATCTTCCTTCAACTCACAGAGATGTCTTGAGAATGCCCTTTGCTGTCCTATATTTATTGTCAGTGCATCTTCTTCCACAGATGTAGCCTCTATGCTGAGAGGTGATGGACAGGGTTCCCCTTACTTCCCCATCCATGTTGTCTTATGTTTCAACTAAAAGAATGCCTGTGTAGGTAGAACCTCAGGGCAATAATGCTTGAAAAAAAAGGCTGTGCACCTTGCAGACCTCGGAGGTTTTGCCCTTATTGCTGCAGGACTGCACTTAACCAGGCTGCATTCTGGCTACTTGTAACTGTATAAGGTGCACCTGCAAGTTGAAGTTTTCTGTTAGGGAAGATCTCTGGGTGTAGGCCTCCAACACTGAGAAATTGAAGAGCTTCTTTGTCCAGATGTTAAGAAATGCTCATCAGCTCTGTGTATGGGCTATCTTTGTGCTTTAAGAACTTGCTTCTTTCTCAGTTGTTAAAATAAACCTGCACTCTTTTGTTGTAGTATGTACCATGGTAGTTGAGGTGATACCAAAATTGAGAGAGCAATGCCTCCGTTGCTGCTCGATGGTTAAACTGAAAGTCCCCCTCATCTTTTCTTCCTTTGAAGGCTTGTGGTCCCCTATAGCAGGATTCATCTTGATGCAGACTCCTAAGAATCTTTGTTTATTTCTGTTTCTTTGAGGTGTAGGTCTTTTGATCTATTCTCCATGCTTATTTCAGTATGCCTACATGCAAATACATCGAATAGGCATTGTAAGCTTTGGATTGCAGGTGACCTGGGCGAGGTGTGTGCCTGCTCTATTTTCTCTGGTCTGAGGAGTCTCTAAGTCTTCCCCACATATTGCAAGTGTGACCCACAGCAATTAACGTAGCTCTGTGCCTCATCGGCATGTAGTTGAGATTTGAACGTGGATTAGAGCAAGCTGGCTGTAGTTCAATCCAGATAAAATATACATGATGATGTGGATGTAATTATCAACTTTCCTAATTGAAGAGTGCCTTTGCCATTAGATAACTGTTAGTGCCCTCTGGTGACTTCAGTTGTTCCTAGCACTCACTGGAGCAGTAAAATCGGGTTTTTCAGTCTTTGACTTAAAGATTGAGAGCTCCTAATCTGATTATTGCTGACAAGAATTTGACTAGAAGTTGTCACCATTGCAGTCCTTAGTGCAAATAATTAAGTGTAACTTGGGGGCAAAGCATGGGTCAGTTAAGGAACAAATAACAGCATACCAGGGGATAAACACAAATGGCACAGAGAGAGAGTGATGGTTAAGCTTGCTCTGGATTCCTCTGCTGAAAGGGGACCAGCCTGATTGTGTTATTTCAGGGAGCTCTTCAATCTCTTCACTTATGCTGTCTGTATCATATGTCGGCAGGCTGTCTGAGGCCACAGCTCTCCGTGGGAGGGAAGAGGTGCACAATACTCATTGCAGAGAAGTTTGAGATACTGGCTTTCACGTTGAATTTCTGTTTTAAAGCAATTTAGATGTTTGCATCATCTGGTGCAGAACGTCTTGCTTGGGAGCCATCTCAACAGGAGTCAGGAGCACGACTGCTTTGGGATATATATGTGCTACTTCTTTCTCCTAATGAAGCTGTGAGATTGTCTGCAATCAATTAAGTCTGATGCGATCTAGGGCTGGCTACTTAGGAATCAGGATTCTGACCATTGTTGCTGCAGTATGGCATTAAAAGCTGTTTGATTTGAGCCTCCCTCATTATTCATTAAGAAACAGCTTTCAGAGTATGGCGTTTGCTCTCCTTGTTGAGGCTGACTCAGATTGATCGTGTTGGGGAAATAGTGTATTGATCTTGCTTTAAAGTTGAGGTGTATTTCTTAGAAAATAGTGGCTAGATGAAACTGGCAGAGATCCTGAGAAAGTGATCTTAATGCAATTTGTAAATTAGTTTGCTTTTATCACATTATTAAGGTGCCGAGGGCTTGGGATGATTGCCTGAACTATAGTATCATATTTTCATTTAGGTTTAGAGTAAGCAGTATAACATTGCAGAATTACTGGAGCCGGACCAAGAAGTGAATAAGCAGGTCTAGTGCAAGGCACATTTTCTGCTGTGATAAAAGCTTTTCTTATTAATGTACAGGCAGACTGAAGCCTGCAATGAAAAGCTAGAAGTCTAGATTTTCAAAGCTTTTCTTGCTAAGCCTCGTGTCTGAATTTGTGCTCTGTGAAAAGTCACATAACCACGGGTGGACTTCTGACTTGTCAGTCATACATAAACCTCAAATGCATAAGCATTTTTGCTACCTCACGTTTTGAGTTCTCTTCATTGGCAAGTTGCTAGGTTGATCTTGTAATTGCTGCTGAGCTTTGTCACTTGCTTGACAAAATTGGGGTTCTCCACACTTGTAACCAGCTGAGGTTGGTTTGTAATTGAAATCAGGTTTTGACCTCATGCATTTTTCAGTGGCAGCTTTTTTTCTTGCTGCTCACTTATCACACTGTTTTAACAGAAACGCTGGTGAGGTGAACTGCATCAGAAGACTTGCCCAGCTAAGAAATTAAGCTTTTTTTTTTTCCCCTCCCTTGCTTTATTTTTCAGTGTGATAGTTTCCTCCAAGCTGTTTGTTCTGCAGCTCTACAAAGTCTTGTGCTGAAGCGATAGCAGAGAAAGGAATGGAAAACAGTGATCAGTGGCAGAGACAGCTGGCAAAGGGCAGATCAGAGTTCCCACAAACCAGCTGAAATCAATAAGTGGATTGTTTGTTCTACTGGTTATAGCTTGGTGGAGCATTCATCTCTGATGTTAGAGCACAAGCTGTATTCTACCTTGGATCGCTAGTAGGGTTTGCAAGTCTAGGAGCTTGGGTATAAATGTATTAGTCTCTATCCACTTTGTGAATTTAATGTCTATTGGGTTTCATTCAGAAACATTTGAGGCATTATAGGATCTTTGCTTTGCTTTTGCAGATTGCTCCAAATCGAAGCTCGGTTTTGTAATTGTCCCATCTTTTTCAGTAGGCTGGTAGAGTGGAAATGAGGATGTTACTGGGAACTCAGTAATGGAGACATCTATGTGATCATGCAAAACCTAATCCAGAAGGCTTCCAAGTATTTTTGTGGTTTCCAAAAGCATCTGCAGTCAGCATGTGTGTGTTAAGTTTTAGGTGGACATCCTGGATTTCAGGATGTGCATTAGTAGTGTGAAGGGCTAAATCAGTGAAAGATAGCCCAATGATTTGGACGTTTTTTGTTTTTTTTCTGGTTGCTTTTCTTTTCCATTAATACATCACAGTTTTGTGCTGTTAGTAATTACTAACTCTAATATAATCAGGTGTATTGATAAAGCATATAGTTAAGTGGATGACTTAATCTTTGTATTTCCTGCCCTGCTCTGTCATGCAATTAGCTTTCTCTGTGTGATTAAGGGGCACCAGAATAGTGCTGGTATACTAGCAAGTCCAGGCCAATCTGCTGACAGCCTTGTCTTTGGTTAGCAGCTGTTTTTTCCATCTGCTTTATCTGAGTAGTTGTGGTCTCTCCTTGCGTAAGACATCTCATTTATTTTTATAATATTTAGAATAATACTCACATATCTTTAGAATAACAAGTCAGTTTTGGCATCAAGTGTCTTACAGATAGCTTTGGGTAATTGTGGTACGCTCACTGATGAGTTTTATGGCAATATCTGTGATTCCTTTCCAAGCTGTCAGATGGTTTAAGAGTAGTTCTTGGGCTCAGTCATCCACATGGTTGGGGTGATCTTCATGCACCTCCTAGAGATCAGAGCACAGAGCTCGTCAAGGCATAATAAGACTTCTGCTTAGCTGTCCACTCTGGTCTTGTATTTGAGAACCATTAACGTGGTAGACAGTGAGCAGCTCAAACTGTTTGCTAGTCGGGTCACAGCCCAGGCCTTGCAGGTCTGCCTGAAAGTAGGAGGAGGATAAATGTAGCCTGGGTAGAAAGCTTTATTGTTATTACTTCCTAATATGCCGTGCGTTGCTTGTTAGGTTTGCACTTTCATAATGAAACTGTGTTCTGTTTGTAGTGTGCAGTAATGCCAAATGTCCCTCTACAGTAGAATTTTTTTCCTCTTTCCTGTTTGAAAAGTGCTTGGTTAGTCACTTTTCTGGTTATTTACCCTATTAATGATGCATAATTCCTTCTAAACAAGTCCTCCCCACCCCCCAAGCCTAGTCCTGTCTTCGATTGATTTTGAACAAATTCTACCAGATCAGTTTTGCTGCTCTTAGTGAAGGGCCCTGCTGGGAGAGCTTTTCTCATTCCTGAAGCACAGTAACTTTGTTTCTGATTCAGTCTAGACTATAGCTTTTTTAGTCATGGTAATAGCAGATTTTTTAAGCAAGCTTGTGTTGTGTTAGGTTGGACAGGGTCTTCAGTACAAAAGTACCACGTTTATTCACAGTGTGAAATCGTGATTCTTTGGTTATTTCTTAGGCTGTGTAATAGCATTGTGTAAGTCTTGCTCTGCTGGCAGAAATTATATTTGTGGAAATTGCATAAATAGAGCAGCTATATGTATTAAAGAGCTCAAAGTGCCTACCCAGAATGCTTCTAAGGGAATTCGGGGAGGAAAATGATGTTAACCAAACCATAGTCAGGAGATCAAATAAAGAAAATAGTCGATACTGTTTTCACTTGAAGTGGATGCCAGGTCTGTGATGTTTTATAAAGTTGAAGGTATATTAAAGTGATATTAAAGAAGTAGAAAAACTGCTTCTGAGGCGCAGCATCTCTTTACCTTTGAAGAATGGCATCTATTCATAAGCAGATAGTATGCTTTAGGACCTACTTGTAGATAGCGTTTCTTCAGTGCCTACATGTAATGGCTTGCCCTTGTACTTAATTAGCTGGCTGACTTCTTAATGCGGATAGGGTCTGTGTAGGGACTGAACTCAAACTGCGTTTCATGCTGTGACTTGTGTTAATGCTTCAGAAAAGTCAATCTTGACTCTTGCTGTCTTAGTGGTGGAAAGGTTTCTTCATTAGGACCTAGCTCGTGCTTTAGAGAAGGTCATCTAACTCCTCTTAAAAGAAGTATTCGATTAAATCTGCTTCGGGGACTTCAGTTTTCCTGGTCCCCAATAATTTTTAGGCGCGTTTCAACACTCTGAACTGCTTTAATTTCTTTTTGTGAAGAAATGCTGTGTGATGGGAGAGGGAGAACACACAGTGCTCGTGTGTTTGTTATTGTGTGTTCCCAAATTATTTCTTGTTTGAAGTTTTAAAGGATTTAAGCTGGCATTATGCAGGGATATGTAGAGAAACTCCCGAAGTGGTGTGCGTTTCTGTGCAGTGTGATCAGCTCACGGGAGAAAACTGCAATGGCTGTGGGTGTGGAAGCAGAGTTGTACATGTATGGTTGTGTGCTTGTTAAAAGCCCAAAGCTTGGGTGTGCAGATTTGACATCAAGTTTTGGCTTGCAGCAGTGTTCCTTCATGATTTGAAGATGACCGCTTTGACAAGGAGTAATTCTAGCTCAAATGTAGTTATGTGAAATGAGAGAAAACAAAAAATCTCCTTAGCCAATGTTAAATGATATTGCTAAAGAGGTAAACTTTTTTTGATAATTAAGCTGGCTAACATGAAAAACGCTTTGCTGTCCTATTGCACTCTTATTTAACTTCTGTTAAATCCCTCATTAAAATATACCATAGAAAAGCTGGAGGCTTTAATATTTCAGCTGTACTTATTTGAGAGAGGGGGGAAAAACCTAGCTCTTATTTTCATGATCTAAAAAAAAAATAATAATCTATGGCTGTATGTATTCTTTGTATGAAGTGATGAGCTTAAGTGCCAACACAGAAGCAAGCAGCAGTGAAGTTAGAGTGCAGAAGTGGGACTCCTGCTGCCTTGGGGTGTCAGCTTTCTGGACTGGCACTGGGTGTCATGGCTGTCATTCTAATGTGGCTTGTAGGAGCAAGGAAGGGAAGATGAGCAGAAGCAGTGTGCTTCGGCAGCTGAAGTTTTTGTTGCTGGTTTCACACTTTCTCTGGTGTCTCCTTTCCCTATTGTGTTCCACGTCATTAATGGAATTGGGTCTCTTATTTCCCTAGGGCACCAGAGTGTGTTGCTATGATCTTATCAGTCAAATAGCTGAAGAGTATTTCTTTGTGTCTTTCTCTGTATTTATGGCTACTAATGTTGATTGAAGTGCTTTGCTTACCAGAAGAAAGTGGTAATGTTGGGGAATTCATGGTTGGTTATCTTTTCTAATAAACCAACACTTCCTAGAAAGGATCCCTCAAACTTAGTAAATATATCTTCCCTCAGTTGGAGGTGAATTCTGCTCATCATTTCAGAACGGGGCTGTGTTGAGCTTGCAGCTGGGTCCCAAGAGTGAACAGATGCCGAGTTTGCTTTGTTCCTCAGTGATGGGGGAGCAGGCTGATGTGCCAGCATGTGTGGTGAAACAGCTCTGCTGGCTGCTACTTGCCAGCTTTGTCAGATGTAGTGGTTATTAGCGATGCTGTGCACAGCTCTGCTGCAAAACCCAGTTCTGCTGTTGGTGGAAGAAAATGGATCACAAAGCTGTCTTGCAAATCACTGTGTGCATACTGTGTTTAAGCTGGTGGCTGTTTGTGCTCTTCCTGCTGAGGTGGTTTTCCCTCTGTGGTCTCGGAGGCGATGGAAGATAAGTTGGTGTGACGACTTATGATCTCTCAGCTTTTAAGCGGTGAAACTGTGTCCAAAGAATAGTACCTGCCAAAACCACTTGAACCTTATTGTGGCTTTTGTTCCACCAGGTGCTGATATTCACTTTGAGGTGCTTGACTCTCATTTATGTTTTGGTAACGTGATGAGAACGAACCTTCTCAGCTTGACAAGCTGAATCTGAAGCTAATTTCAAAAACGGAGTGTGTTCCATCTGCTACCAAGTTACTGGCTTTTTTTGCCCTCACTTAAAAGGCAACTTGCTTATGGTACTGTATGGAAGAACAAATTGCTAGATTGTGTACAGAGCAGGAGGTTGATAATTCACACCAACAGGGAAGGCTGCAGGTAGGGAGGAGTTCCCTAAAATGGATCATGGCTATAGACAGAACTGAAACATCTTATTTAAATAGAAGTATTTTTGGATCTGTAGAAAAAGGGCATCTGGTCTTTTTCTATTTTTTTCCTCACTGAGTTTATTTGCAGTTCATACTTTTCCTTAATATGAGCAGTGTTTGTTGAGTCTTTCTGATATCATGAAGTGTTTTAAAATGCTGTGAAGGATTTTCTCAAAGGTGCTGTGTTTTCTCTGTTTTCCTTCTTGTTCAGAGTGAATCTTGTGTCATCAAAAATACTTGTCCAAACTGTGTGGGTTTTTTTGGGTGGTTAAGTCATCTTTTTTTACTGTATTTTTATTTTTTAACTCTTGAATCAGTGATACAGTGTATGACTGGAACTCAAGAAATGTGTTTTCATTTAGGTGAACTCGAGAATTAGCTTTCTTTGCTTTTCTGGAGTGTCTAATTTCCATTGCTTATGACTAAAACAAGTGCCATTAATTAGTCTGGGCCAGGAGACTTCCCCTCAGTGAAGGCAAGGAAGAAGATTGGTGTGAAATATTTTTGGAAAGAGCTCTTGCAAGCTTTCATGCCACAAGCTGCCAGAGAGTAGAAGAGCTTACACAATAAGTTTTAGGATCTGAGGGTTTTTGCTTTCATCTGATAATGATGTCACCAGGATCTGCGCTATTCATTTATTTTAGCACTGTGCAGGTTTTGAAGATCCTGGAAAGAATCACAGAACTGTAGGGGTTGGAAGGGACCTCCAGAGATCGAGTCCAACCCCCTGCCATAGCAGGCTGTCCAGCCCAGGTTGCACGGGTTGGTGTCCAGGTAGGTCTGGATTGTCTGCAGAGAAGGAGATTCCACCACCTCTCTGGGCAGTTCCAGTGCTCCATCACTGAGCTGTGAAGAAAAGCAGAACATTTACGAATTGGCATGCTAAGATCACAGACTTCTGTTTTTAATAGCAACTGAATTAATGATTCCTAGTAGATTCCTTTCTTAGGTGTTTTGGTGGGTTTTTTTGGTGTCAGACTGGGCTTTTTAAAGACGCAGTTAGCATCACAGTGATGATACAAGAATGCTGTTTGTATTCATACTTGTGATGCCCTGCCATGTCATGCAGAGAACTTCCATGCATTGTAGCATCCAAGATTTACCTTTTATGAGCTGGGACGACTGACACAAAGATGCATGTAATCTTATTTTTAGTTAAATAGCATGATTTCCTCAAGAATAAAGTTTTAGTTGCTGTAGAACAGTGCATTTCCATTCAAAATGTCTTTCTCCTCCAAACCTTTACTGAAATTGTACTGCTTATGGTCTGTCTTGTTATTCCTTCTGGATCCAGGATTTCAGCTTCTACCTCTCTGTAACTCAATCGGATCTTAATGCGTGCATTGATTTTGGCAGAAATGAGCACAGCTGCCAATCTTAAACTGAAGAGTATGTTTCAGTAGTAATTATCCAATCATCCACTTGAATATTTCAGATTTCCAAGTAGCACTTGGACAGAATGTCGCTTGTGATCTTACTGTACTGAGCTCATAGTGCAGCAATAATCTTAAAAATCCTTCATTGAAAGCATGCTAGAGCAGGCTTTGTGTGTGGGATGGATGATCTGGGGTTGACTCCTAGGTGCTGAGAATACCAACAAATGCTGTTCTGTTGTTGCTTGTCATGCATTTAGAGGCATATTTAAACTGTAGGAATCTTACTGCTTATTTCAGGTGCCAACAAACGTCACAGGCCAGTCAACCTTGTATATATGTATGCATCTTTTGCATTTATTTCTGAAATGCCAGTAAACTGAGTCCAGTCTTGTGTTCTGCATGTTGATAATATTGCTGTTCAGTCTAGTATACAGAGCAAAAGGATGTTTGCACCTTTAGCAGCTAAAATAAATTCCACTCTTTTCAAACACTGCTCATAAAATATTGTGCTTCTTCCTCTGTAGGAAGTACTCCAAGAAGTCATTTCATTTCCATGGTCCCTACTTCCTTTAAATTTGTCACACGTGCTGTAAAAAGCTCCGCTATGTCTCTTTCTCCTGCAGTATTTCTCCCACTGTTTTGCAGCTTGGACTTTGAGGTTTGCCTTTGTTACTGTTAGAGGTGTGCAGATATTTCTGCTCACTTGATTCCTGCACTTTGCTGGCTTTACTTTTCAAATGAATGCTTGTGTTATACCTTGGTGTCTTTTTGATGCCTTCTGGAAAACGTTGCATTCTACATCAATTATACAAGTTGGACAAACTATGTGGATATTTATTATGTCATTCTTTCTTTAGAGCAAACCCTTTCATCAATAATGTAGATAGGTGGCTTAGGAGTAGCTCCAGCAGGGCTCTCATTTGTACTTTCCATTTCCCTAAAATTGCTTTCAGTTCTTTTTTCTGGTGCTTCAGCTGTTGTCAGTGCAGGAGAAATGAGGTGGTTATACCAGAACTTCGTGTTTCCAAATAAATTCCTATCTGCCTTGAGTATCAAAAGAGATGAGAAGTTTTTCCTGCAGTCTTTGATGACAAGATCTGATAATGCACAATAATAATATACGATCCTCCTTCACTAAAGTGTTTACTCTAAATCATGGCAGTTGAAATGAGCACATGCTTGGTTTCCAGTATCAGTAACATCTGTCGGGCTTATTGAAGTCCTGCATAACTTGGATTTGCTCGGTTTCTGTGTCACATTTCACTTTTTTCAGGCAGATGCTTTGGTACTCAGTAATCAGCGACTGCTTGTGGGTGGAGAAAAGGATTTAATATTAACGGCCGGTGTTGGAGTTTTTATACACTTACTTATTGGTTGCTTGGTTTACTGGGGTTCTTCCACGAGGAGTGATAAATGCAGAAAAGATGTTTTCCATCTGAGCAGACAACTATTTTTGTGTTGTTTGCTTACAGAAGCTGGAAAAAGCTGACAAACGTTCATAAACAAATGCAGGGGATAGTGGCACAGGCAGAACTTGCTGGCGCTGGAAGTTCAGCTCCCTTCCCCAAATGCCTGTTGTACTTCCACATCATATTTATCGTGCCAAATGTAGGCAATTGAGAAACTGTCAGATTATTTCCCTTGGCACTGCTTCTGTAGCAGCTGTACGAATTTCCACACAGATGTGTGATGTTAAAAAGGAGCTATAGGGAGAGTTGTTGAAGTGTCATCACAGGTGCTACAGGTAAAGGCTGTACTTGTCTCCCTGAAGGCTGGGTGCTAAAGCAGGCTGGGAGGTTGGATTTCTTGTCAAAGGATGTTCCTCTTTGTCTGTGAACAGCTTGATCAAAAAAAATATATGTACAGGAACAGTGACAATATGGGTGTTCTGACGGCAGCTATAAAAGAATAGCTAAACCCAAAGGAATAAAACACTCTTTTATGCAGAGTCCTTCCTGAACACCTACAAAATGGAAGGGAGGCCACTAGGTGGTCCCTGAAGAAACAGACTTGAGAGATCTGGTAGTTTTTTGAGAGTGAACTTCTTAAGTTCTCGTGCTGTGAACTTGTTTTGCCTTGAAATTCTGTAACTCTGCTGGACAGACGTTTTTGTGAAAGGGAAGCAAATTCAGGCTGAACTTAAATAGCACATGAAGCACACGTTCAGGGTTTTGGCCTCCTCGTCGCTTGTGATGGTGCTTTCCTTCTGCTCAGTTCATGCCTGCATTGTGGGTGCACCAGGATCTGCTGTTGCTGGCAGCTGTGTGCCAGTGCTAGTGCAAGAATGTGTTGCTTTATGCTGTGGTATCGTCCACGTGCTGGAAGCTGTGAGCTGTATCTTCCTGGTTGAGTCAGTCATCTCTGCTGGTGGGTATGGGCAGTGTGTGAGTGACAGAGGTTAGAACGCACAAATAGGTGATCCTTAACTGTAACTCCTTTTACAGAACTCCAGTTTTGAGCTGAGCTTCGTTGTTGCTTGAAGTTTGTTACAGGCAGAAATAATAGTTTGACTTTTTGCACTGTAATTTGGTAAATGAGCGGTTAGCCCAGCAGAGGGATATTCTCCTAGATTTGAGAGGTGCTTTTTTTTTCTTTCTCACCTGAGAAAATTGAAGCTATGAAGTGTTACCAGCTGGGAGCAAAAGAGAAGAGCACTGACTACCAGAGCACCACGAAGAGATAATCTTGGTAGTTGTAAATTGAGAAAGATATGAGAGCACCTTAATGTGGATTACCTTAATGTTACTTCTGTCTTTTGTTTGTTTTTTTCCTAGAGCTAAACAATGATTTTTGTTGTCCAGAACGTGAGTGCAGACACGATGGTGGAAACACTCTGTAGATAGTGTTTGCTTAAAAAAGGAGAACTGCACCTGTCCCTTTGTAGGGTAAGGAAGGGGTGTCTAACTTAAGGACCATATTTGAATAAAGCATTGTTTTGTACTTTAAGAACTTAATTGTAAATGTAAAATCTAATATATATATATACGTATTTATATTTGTTGCTGTTCTGTAGATTATTTAGTCTGTGATAGAGCTTAAACAGCTGATACCACCCTAACTGTTGTGCAACAGCTGCTTAGGGAAAGAGTGCATGTGTGGCATAGCTTGGAGCAGCAGGGTTATGTGAGGAGGATAGAGGTGCTTTGGGTTTGCAGCAGGCCCCACTGAACTACTGAAGAAAGGAGTTATTGGTCCATCTCTACTGCTCTTGCAGGTGCAGTACTGCACAAGTTCTGTCAGGAAGGAGTCAGCTATCAACTTAAACAGCTATGTTTTTTTTTTTTCCTCTTCTAATACTGTTTTCCAGACACTTTTCAGGAACCTGATTGTTTTATTTTGACTTTAGGCATAAATTTCCATTTTATTCAGATTCTTCTGCTTTACCCTCCTGTTATTTACATGTAGCAAGTGTATCCTCTTGCAGGGTTCAGTTTTGTTACTGTAAGCAAGCTGAGCCCTCCGTTTCCTCTTCTCTAATGGAACCTTCCATCAGTGTGGAACCCTTTCCCTGCACCACGTACTTGGGTTCAAATCTTTTAGAGTCTGAGTGACCACAACTATGTAGAGTACAGCAGTCAACCTCATGAAATATACTGGCAGTAGTGTTTGACTCAGCATTAGTCATTTCCAAATGATATGCTTAGACTTATAGCAGAAATTTTATAGAGATTATCCTGTAACGATTGAATTTCGTTTTTCATTTTCCTGTCCACCAGATGGCTTTATTCGTCCTATATTATGCTGCTTTCCTCTATTTCCCAATCTTGTATCATTCTACTAATGCTTGTACTGATGTTGCATGTTTAATAACGGTTAGTAATCTCTTCCTAGTCTAATATTATCTTCAGAATTATGCTCTGTATCTCAGATTGTCTTGTTATCCACTTGCGCGTCTTCTACTGGGGTCTCTTATCTCAGTCCTTACCAGCTGTGTCAGCTTATCAAATGCATTGCCAAGGTTCATATGTCTGACTGGAGACTTATTAGTGCGTGAAGTTTTGGGTCTGGAATTTCAACATTTCAGTGAAAATTTCTTCCAGGCGCATGGGGTTATATTAAATTGCTCGAGCTTTCATTTCACTTCCACTATGACTGTTTCTACTCAGCAGCTTTCATAGGTTTTACTATCTCTTAGTAGTATCATGCTTGCTGTAAGCAGTATTAAAACATGTGTTTAAGGGACTTCTAGTCCAACCCATTCTGTGATTCCATGGCTCGTTATCACAGTGCAGACTCTTGCTGCTTCCAGAGTCGTTCCTGCTACGGGGCAGACAGCATACAGCCTAGTAAATAAGTGGTACTTCTTCACTGTTAGATAAAATGTTCCTTCACTAACCACGGTCCTTACATGCAGGTCTTGTAGATGTGCTGAGATGCATTTGCACCAAATGGCAAGGAAGAGCAGTGTGATCAGCCTTCACCCTGCTGGCAGCTGGTGCCAGTTCTGGTATCCTGTGGTGACCGTCACGCCTGTGTGCCAGTGTACTTTGTACTCTGTTGGCTCCTGCGTGCCCCCAGGCTGACTCCAACCACTTGCAGGCAGAGTGAAGCTGGGTGTGCAGCAGCCTGCAGGCAGCTGTTGTCAGGCAGCACCACCACGTAGCAGGACCTCCACCTGCACCTTGGTATGGATAGCAGGAGGTGCCTTGGCACGTAAGGCATTTGTGCTGAGTTGGGTTGAGTCAGCAGGATTCCTTGCTCTGCGTCTTGAACAGGAAGCAATACATTACCTGAGTGAGTCACTATGTCACTGTGGTGATCTTATGGGAACTATAATCCATATTTGTCTTAAAAAAGGACTGGAAGGTGCTTTGCTAATGTGTAATGTTATAAAGATGGAGGGAAAAGCATCTGGAGAGTACATTGTAATAGCAGTATTTTAATTCTTCCGTGTTTTTAGTGTTGTTTGGTTTACATTGATCGTACTGTTTGTGACCTTTCAGCACAGATTTTACTTTCGTATTGCTTAATGGGAATTGGAGAACACACAGGAGCCCGACATCCAAAACAACAAACGCTTCTAGGTGTTCTTCTTGTAAAGTAGAAATTGGAGTGCAGGGTGAGTGGTTGTGATGGAGGCTCTTGTAGCTATGTATGCTAAGAAGGAAGTAGGGATGAATTGACATGTTTTATACTTAGCACATTCAAGCCAAGAGGGCATTGAGACATCCCAAATGCAGAAGCTGTTCCATGAAGTACTTCTAGGCATAAAGACCTGACTTTGCACATATGAGGTGAGTGTGGAAGTTCCTTGAAGAACCTGAGTTTGTTTCATTAAAGCCTCTGTCTTGTGTTCAGTGGTAAAAATGAATGTTACTTTAAGAAGTGCCAAGTGATACTGGAAGAAATACAATCATACCTGGGAATCTAAGGGCTCGGATCCAGAGCGGCCGCAAGATTTCATCAAAGCATCTCAGGGGCATGGTATGGAATATCCAAATGTGGCTGGGCTGTATTGTGTACATAGGGAATTGAAGACAGTGAAGCCCAATATTTTTCTGTTCCTTGTTTATAGAGAACTAGCTTTTTTTTTTTTCTGTGCTGTGTCAAAAATTCCATTGAGAGCTTTGATGAGATGGGGAGCTTAGGTTGGTCGTGTGTTGAACAGGTCATTGGGTCCTGCAGCTCTTGGGTCCTCAAAGTCCTTAGTAATGGCTTCACATTCATAGTTGATCGTAAGCCATGCAGGGCATTTCTTTTTCTTTCATTGGAATCTGTGAACGAAACAATGACATTTTGTACAGCCTGTATGACTAGTAACAGAAAGGATGTTGGTCACAGTGACTCTTGAGTTATTCATTACATTGCCATGTGGATATGCTTCCTCAAAGCTGTTGTACTGGTCTGGATGCTGACCTTAGCAGACAATTTTTTAATGTAATGATAGGTTTGTCTTTTAAAGTGTTGTTTGAGCAGTATGTTTTCCAGTTAATGTTTTACCGAAATGGATCCTGTGCTGGAAGGGACTCCAGGTTGGGCATCTTGTTAGGCACCTTACTGTAATGGAGTGGTCATCTAATGCTGCCTTGGGTGAGTCTACAGAAACACTGAGACTCACTGAAGATAGCAATCCCTGCATAGTATAGACATTTTCCTTCTTTGGATATGACAGATCTTCAGTGTTTTGGGGTTTAAATATGGTATGTGTGGCATGAGTAGGTGGGAAGATATCATGCATGGTATCAAATAGCCCAGGCTTTAGACTGGCTTAAATGCATCTCTGAGTATTTCATACTGCATATAAATCTTCCACTTCCCCACTTAATGCATTTCTGAGCACAGATGCATTTATTATATTGAAAGTTCAAATTACTCAATGTAATTCATTTTTTGTAACTGGATATACTGGGTACGCACTGAAAACTCATGTGTGATTCACTACTGCAGTGTGGTACATTGTTTCACACTGTGAATCATTTTGTGATATTGCTGTTCACTGCTTCCTGTAGTGTCAAGCAGAAGGGTAGGATAGTAAGCAAAATACTTAATTATTTCCAGGTTGGGATTTCTTTTGGTTTGCCTTGAATGAAACACAGACCGAAATTGTTGCCACGATTTCTTATTGTTGTGGGAGGAGTATGATGATCTCATGAAATTCAGCTTTCGTAGGCACAGTTTTAATGTGAATTCTGGAACTTTAAAGTCAATGAATGCTAGTTAATAGCAGTTCAGTACTAATTCTGCCCCTTCACTAGCTATTAATGACATGGGAAGAAGTATGTGTAAGTATAGTCATAGATAATATTGCAATGTAGCAATGGGTACAAAAATTAAGACCATGTGGACCAGTGTTATATACATTGCAGCCTAGTTGGCGAATGTTTTACTTCTTGAGCTCAGTTTCTTTCTATCACAGGCTTTTCCTGAGTGGTTTTCTTATTGAAAAGGAAAAGAAGTCAGTAGGTTTTATGTGAACTTAAACATAGGCCCTCACTGCACGAACTGCAAGAGATGTTTTTCACTAAAACAGAAGACGAGAACTGAATCCAGTACTGACTGTAACTCAGTGGGGCTGATGTGACATAGAACAGCAGGAGGAGGGCAGGCTGACTTCTGGAGCTCCGTGATCAGTCTGTGTGCTAGGTATGCTTTCTGTTCCTACCTCCTGCTCTGGTTCGAGAGCGGGTTGTAGCCTTGTACCTAGTGTGGCATAGCTGGGGCAATGAAAAGGGAAGAGAAGGAAGACATGTTTAGGTTTCTGGTTGCTCTCTCTGCCTTCCAGTCTCGTGGCAATTCTCATTTTGGTGTGATTTCAGCCATACTTGATCAGGGGACCCAGTTCCTTCAAGTTCCAGCACACTAACTGGTTAGAAAAGAAAAACCCAGATCATTGTGCACCGTCTCTGTGCTCTAGGTGTACAGTGGAAAGTCTCTCTCCTAGTTTCCACATTTACCTATTCTGTTTATCCTGCTAAGTGAATGAGCTTGTGATATGTTCCTTCAGCACAGCAGCGAGTGCTTTTCCATCTGGCTCTTGGAATGGGCAAGTGCAAACAAACCTGGTAGTAACTTAGGATGCAGGTAGGAATCTGGAGGTGTTATGTTAAAGGAGCAAGGGTAAGGTTTGAGATCCCACGTTAGGAAATGAAGGGATGGTGGGGGCAAGGCTGCTAGAGCTTATCTTAGTGTGCATGGGTTGTGTGAGATTTAATCGTTGGGAAACTGGGCTTCAACCTTATTGCTAATAGTGGAATTAGTCCTCTCATCTGAGGTTGCTCTTCCAACTCCACAGGGTTCTATAATATGTGTAATTTCTTTAAAAGTACCAATTATGCGATGCCCTAACAAAAACAAACAGCACCCTGCAGTTTCCTCCATGGAGCAAATAAACAAAACCTAGTTTTCACTTTTCTTTGGTTTCCAGAAGCTCTTCCCCTACCCTAATCCATTTTTTTTTTTTTTACTCCTCCTCAGTGAAGAAAAACAAGTGGAGTATCTGTGGCATAGCAGTCAAATGTGTAGTCCTTAGGTTAAAATTGGCTTTATGTGATGTGTTTGTAGACCCTGTAGTATGATGAAATTGGGCAGTTTAATTTTCCTTCTAATTAGTCATTATAAATGTGTGTTCTTAAGGGCTAGATTTTGAGCAGAGAATAAGATTAAGTTGGGACAATAATAAATGGAAAGTATGTAAGAAAGAGGCAGCAGGGAGCTGAGCATTTGGAAGCTTGCTGGTGAGGCAATGTGGAAGACAGTTGGGATTGGGAAGGATGACAGGGACAAAAACAGAGTTCCAGGCCAAGCAGGAGGTGTTTTTTTCCCTTTTGCATGGACTGTTACAATAATGCATTTCACTGCAGTTTGATTTTAGCTGCTATTTTTAATGGGGGAAACATAATCTTAAATAGAGTCTATGGGCTGAGAACGTAACGTTAAAGTGGAGTGCAAAGACAACTCTGTCAGTGGTTCTTAAAAGACAGAACTCAAAAGCCCAGCATGTGAATGGTTGCTCTGAAATGTAGTATGATGTAGGTCAGATGAGGGCTGTCACTGCCCAGAAATACCTAGCAGCTGTAGTGTTTGGCTGGAATTCACAGTGTGGTTCTCTGTTTCAGTTGACCTCCTTCGTGTATTGCAGTCTTACAATGACATTTTAAAGTTATTGCTTTTTGGAGGCTATTTTATTATTTAGATATAGTGGTTTCTTGCCTTCCAGGCTTGTTAGCATGGCATACCTGATGCAGCTTACTTGGAAGCAGAGCTTTCTGGATTACTTTATTTTCTTTGTTTCATTATTGTAGAGGTGGTAAATATTTGATGTGTTGTCATTCGATATTATTCAGCTACCTGTCGTTGCCATTTGCTTGCAACCTGTGTAACAGTTCAGAGTCAAACTACAAACCTCAAGTGGATCCCATAAATAATACATTCAGGAACAGTCGTGTTTGTTACGAACGTGTGCCTATGAAAACGGATTTACAAATCTTTTCACGCTAGAGGGCACTAGTATCTCATGAAATATAAGCCCCAACCAATTCTAACTCTGTTACACACACGCTTTGGGTAGTCCTACTCTTCTTTAGCAGTTGTCAAAAGCTTCCATTTCTGTCCCAACCTTTTCTCTGTAGGAATGAAAACTAAACATAATGCAGGAGTGCATAAAAAGTTAGTGAGTGGGATTTTCTTTGTTGTCACTGTGTCTCTTGTGGTGAAAATGGCAGATTGCACTTGTACTCTGAAATTGCTTCTGAGGGGATAACTTTCAGTTGAAACTGGTGAATAGGTACATAAGATAAGAAATTATCTGATAGTTTCCTATAAGAAATAGTATAGTAAACGTATGTAGGATATATTTTATACCACATATCTATTACTGTGCTTTAAGTTGGTAATCAAGGGAAAAGAACAGTACATGGACTGTGCTGCAGGCTGAGCTTTGTTTGGGTTAATTTACCTTTATGTATTGATAACTGCTGCAGAAATGGCTGTGTAAGTCTACGCTGGCAGCTTGTAACTGATTGCAATGTAACCTTCAGCTGCTTGTCTCAGACATTAAGTGGGTCATTTTAGAATATGTGTCTGAATCTCAGGTTTGAACCTCAGTGTGCTATAGCCATTTTGGAAGTGCTTCTTGTTTTGTTATGGATTTTTTTTTCCAATGCTGAATCTTGCTTAAAATGCTCAAACAAAATAGTTTCTAATGGACTTTTTGCTCTTTATAGGAATGATCATCCAGCTGCCTTGGAGATGATCCTTCTGCTGTAGATGTAGGGCTGGAGATTAATGTTGTGGGCAGTATGGACCTAATGAACGGACAGTCAAGCAGTGTTAATATTGCAGCTACGGCTTCAGAGGTAAGGATTATGAAACTCTGTGGATACTTAATACCATGAATACTAAGGTTTTTTTAAATTCACCAAAAAGTAATTGCTTATTTCAGCAGGTCTGGCATGAGAAGGTTGTGATGTATTTGTTTTATAAACCCCAGTTTAGATGCAAATAACTTAAACCTCTGACTTCTGTTTGCCAACTGAAAGCATCAGCAAGCATTGACAGCACTGCCATAGTGAGAAGCTGCCTTTTCTGTGCTCTCTTCCATCACAGCTAGACAAGGAAACACTTCTTTTAAAATTTTAACAACAATAGGTGCCCTTAATTCATGAAACTAGGTTGCCAAGGCCTGTGGAAATGTTCTTGCCTTTGATAGGTAGTCGTGTGTGTAGGGGCAGTCTCACACTTATTTCTCCTGCTTCAAAGTTACTGTAACTTTCCATTTGCTGTCTACTCATTGAGACTGGAGAATGAAGTCAGTACCAGGACATGGAGGTTTTCTTTTTGCCAGAACTGCTGAGGGTTGTGACTGTTTCATAAATTCTCAGCCTTGATGGCAGCTGAAGTCAAAATGCACAGCACAGCCATAGTATCCCATCTTGTTAGATTCTGAGAAAGAGATGAGAACAAGGTAACTGTTCACCTGCATCAGTGATGCTGTGGTATCTCCCCTCCTGCCCTAACATCAGCATATGTGACAGTGGCTGCTGCTGGCAGTGCAGTGAAGTTTGGCTTCCATAACCAGTGAGAATACTCACTGTGCTTAAGGCAAGCATTGCTGAAGAAGCATTAAAAGCTAATATGGTTATTGATTGTGGTAACTGTGCTCTCTCATGATGTTTTTGTCCATGTCACATCTCATTTCTTCCTCTTTTAATCAAGAGTTTGCTTTACACTTAAAACTAAGCAACCTAATCCATTAGCCCTTCAGGTTCACTTTAGCACTTCAGAGGAAGGTGTGGGGCAGTAAGGTGATTGCTTGCTGCATGCCTACATCTCTGAAATTAATGTTTGAGTACTATACGTCTGGATGTGACATCTGAACCTCCATGTGGAATAAAAGTGCGATGATTGAACAAATCTGGATTTGCATCTCTCTATCTTCCAAAGTTTGTTACTGTTTAAAAAAGGATATGTAATTGCTTATAATAAGCGTCTTAAATGCAAGCATGTAATGTAGCTCACAGTGCAATTTTTGTTCATCTTAAAGCTTGTAAGAGATTGATACTGTCCTTTAACTATTCTTCTGGGGCAAACTGTTTTCTTCTCCCCCTCCTTCAGTGATCTGTTGTTTGCTTGTTGTTCAGATTTTGATTCTTATTAACTATTCTCCCATTGAAGCACTGGAATTCAATTACACTTTGAAACAGAAGGTTTGTGTGTTGAGGACCACCTTTGAAGTCCACTGGAGCCAATTTGAGACCTTTGACTGGTGATTTTTGTCAGGAGAAAGCAAGTTCAGTGGCTTCTTTAATTGTTAATTTGCCCAACAGGAAAGAAGTGCAACAGTGGTGGTTAACAAGAAATTTTGCTCATGGCAATGTAAAAACAGAAAAGACAAGGTAACCAAAATATCATCAGTGTTTTTGTTTGTTCCTGCAGAAGAGCAGCAGTTCTGAATCCCTGAGTGACAAAGGTTCAGCTGAACTGAAGAAGAGCTTTGATGCAGTGGTATTTGATGTTCTGAAGGTTACACCAGAAGAATATGCAGTAAGTGATTCAAGTAATTTTTCTTTGTGCGGTGGTCTTTCTGGTTTTGCTTTCTGGTAGCTTTCCCTACCCCGTAGGAGATCACTCTTTTGTGAGTAATTTCCTTCATCCTTTGGTTTCAGAAATGGACGGTGAAGAGCAGTACAGGATCCAGACTCTGGTTAATGTTGTAGTCTTTTGGGGCTATGCTCTCCATGCATTTTTTCAGTGTTGTATGCAACGTAGATCAGAGACTCCTAATTCTGTATGATGCAGCTTGATTCTGACATGTATTTTAGTTGCTGGGATATACTTGATCTGAACTTGTTTATGGAGGCATTTTATTTAAACCTTTTTCAGGTTAATTAATATATGCTGATTGGGTAATGAAATTACAGATTCCTGGTTTTATTGCTCAGGCAGTTGCAGATGCTGGCAAAGGATGCACATATATCCTAGCTGAAGTTAATAACAATTTTTGATGGCGTTTAGCTGGACCAGAAAATTTCACTTTTATTATTACAGAGTAGTCCTATATTAAAATAGGAAATGATATAATAACGACTGCTTATAATTTGCCCACCCTAGAAGGGCTTGTAGTAATTTTTTTACACTTTCAAATTAAAACACTCATGACTGGTTTGCATGTGAACTGTCTAACTGGTGTTTCAGTTATGTTACAGAAGGCCTTTGTGAGGTTCAGTCAAGCTTGTTGCATTTCAACTCTTCTCCAGCAAGATAGCTTTTGAGATAGTCTTGTTGGACACCTGATGGCTGTGATTCAGGATTATAGATTCTCTGGATTAGTTTCTTCAACAGTGTGGAAATTTTTAAGCTCAGTAATAAAGTAAAGCAGGAGCTTGTTGGTTACGTGTAGGCATTCATAGTGGAGGTAAACACAGAACTTCATACCTTCTAATTAGTGCCTTCTTGTGGCACTTATGTTGCAAGAACTTGTTTTAGAGATGACACGTGACTATCATCTCCAGTACTTCTCAGACTTGGGTCTGTAATGCATGCATCAATACTGTGTTTTTCTTTTGAGTGCAATGGTACAGAAATGTCAGTTAGATGTTCTGCAGAGCCAGAGCCATTGGGTTCTTTAATTCACGTGAGTTATGTAGCAGTCCAGAATGGCAATGGGTTCCTTTGAATGACTGCAGTGTGTAGCCA
This sequence comes from Odontophorus gujanensis, assembly GCA_013399175.1. Lineage (NCBI taxonomy): Eukaryota > Metazoa > Chordata > Aves > Galliformes > Odontophoridae > Odontophorus > Odontophorus gujanensis. The sequence continues at coordinate 281,695 of VXAB01008181.1, read as the reverse complement.
GTGGTGGGAGCTGTTGAATAACAGTAGATGAGCTGGTCTATGCAGAATTGCTCTCAGTAACTTGATCAAAATGCAAAGGTGCTTTGCTCTGCATTTTTTCCATGTGGAAAAAATGATGCCCATTGCCATTCACTGATGCTTGTTAAATGTTTCTGAAGACCAAACAGTCCATGTGAGCAGAGTGAGGGCTGGGCGCTGCGTTTTAGCAGTGATGGCAGTGACAGTGGGTCACCTCCACTGGTGCAGGTTTTGATGAGCACAGCATGCAAGCTCTTGTTTATCGCTGGTGAAAATGGATAGCTAATGGTGGTGACTGAGGTGAAACAATGTTTTGTGGCTGATAATTTGCTCTATCAAATAGTATAATTTTGCTCTTTGTATCTATTGTAGCCTCCATGGAAATAAATAGGAGGCATTAATTTCAGAGCAACCAGGATGGTACATTTCAGGTTTTGTTTGCTGTGAATAGATCTGAAGTATCTCAAAGCTTATTTACCAGTTGGGCAATATTTCCAGTAGTCGGTGTATAACCCTTTAGGAAGGTTGGAATTCATTTCATCTCCATTTCAGTAATCTTTCTGTATGCAGGTGTGCTTCCTGGTTGATGTTTGGTTCTTTGGGCAAATTCATCTGATCTTGCTCTACTGATTGCTTGTTTGAATCCTGATCATTCTTGCTGAAGGTTGTGGAAATAGGCTGACTCGCCAGAAATTTAATTACCTTGGCAGAAATGTCCCTTTGACTACTTACACTTGTCTCTGTTTTATTGGCTGTTTCCTTATTCTGACTGTTTTCAGTCTTACCATAAAGGAAAAGTGTAAAATTGTCATCTGGTTTTCTGTGTTGAGGATGCCAGCATCAATGGGAATGCAAAAAAGTAAGGCTTTTCATCATAATAATGGGTATGTACCTCTCAGACTGGATGTGGATATGCTACAAATGGGTTTAGAAAGTATGAGAAAACTTCTAGTCTCTTGTACAACAGATGCAGTGCAGGCTACTGACATCTGATTCAGGGAAGGCTGCATGCTGTAAGCAGCTGTAGAATGAATACTCTTTTTAAAATATTTTCTCAAGTAGTGAACTGTGGAAATAATTTGTGAAGTAAATATGCACAGAATAAAAATAATGTGATAGAAGCAGTAAAACAGCAATAAAAACGAGTTGTTGCAGAAGAGCTAGTTAGGTAGCTAACTATCAGGGAGTTTTGACTTTTAAGAAAAAGAGTTGCCATGAAGGAGAGAGTTAAGCGATAAAATCAGCATCGGCATTGGGAAACCTCATGCTGTATCTTCTGTGTTGGGTTGCATTCTGATGAGAGCAGGTAGATGAAAGATAATAACAATTATCCTGTAGACATAAGAGCTTCCCTTTGGCAGTCACCTAAGGTTGGTGTTACACTCCTGTACAGTTGCTGTGTCAGTTTATGTGATGGCCTTTATTTGGTCCTCAGTAACATCCTAACAAAAGGACCATCCCTTCAAGGGATCTGGTTTGAACGGTAGCAGTAATGATTACTGTAACAAAGGTGTAATGTTTCGGTTACACAGTTGGCAACAGCAGGGAGTTCCAGGCTGTCTGTGGGGTTAAAGGCTTTTTTGGAAAGGGCCATGCTGCAGCTGAAATTGGTGAGATCTTCAACTGCTGCTGCTGTTGGAAATGTGGAGTTTGCTGTACGTATGCCTTCAAAGCAAGGTTTCCAGGAAAAAAGAATGCCATTCAGTGGGTATAAGTAGGGTATGTTTGTCTTCTGCTAAAGATCCTACAGACAGCCTTCTAGCTGCAACTGATGGCAGTCTGTCTCTGCTCAAATACCTACGTTTAGGCCGATCACTGCTCACTTCTTCATTAAACAGCTGAAAGCCACAAGGCAAGTTGGTGCCAGCGTTACCCACTGGTGCCTGGCCCTGCAGTTGCAGCTATTCCATCTGCTTACAGGATAGACACGGCTCTGCTGAATGCTGTCCATTTTCTTTGAAGGGAGAACTGTGGTTTCAAGTGTACAGGCACAATCTGTGGGGGAGGGATGGTGGCAGTAGAAAGGGGGGGCTGGTGGTACTAGGGGAAGAAAGAAAAATGCTTTGGGAGCTCGAGCTCCAAATTAAGATGCTGGCGAACCTCAGGTTGAAGAAAGATTTATTTTTTGCTTTACGGTAAATTTGTATTCCTTAGGCAGCGACTGTTTAATTATTTGACTGTTTTTGACTTGCTTTTCCATTTTATTCATCAACTTAGCCACGGTGGTGTAAATATTTGAGGTCGAATTAAGGGGAGCACAGCTGTATAAATCCATTGCTTTTTTTCCTACCTAATTATCTGAGAAGGATTCTTTATTCTGTGATCTAGTCTCTGAAAGCGCTGTGAAGTAGGTTTGGGTTGACATGCCTATGCATTTGTCATTTTGATTCATGTTGAGCTTTGTCAGATGGATATCAGAAGAAATACTGCTTTTAAAACGAGCTTATTTGTTAATTTTTTTTCAACCACGTTGTTTGTGCGGGAATAGATCTTGAATTCATTGAATCCCCGTGCTTGGAACAAGACAGAAGTAACTTAGGCTGGCCCGAGGTTCCTTGTAGGGCATCTTTCTCTGTTGTGCAGGACTCATCCAGGTTCACCATCTCCTGTGCTGGGTTTCAGTGCCTTAGGGAGCCTGAGGCAAGTCGGCCTGTCTGCGCCTGAGAGCAGGCTGAATAAAGCAGAGTGCTGGGCCCCAGGAGCATGTGGTTGCAAAAAAAATAAAGAATAAGAAAATCGACCAAACAAAAGCACTTCTGCTTGTATGTGTTCCTGTTAGCTCTATTTTACAGAAGAATATTAAACAAGTATGTTTGCAGTGAGGGCAAAAAAATTGTAGAGTGTAGAAGAACCGTTACTGATAAAAGTTTCTGGAGTGGACTTTGTGAGAAAACAAGCAGAGTTTCAACACAGGAACTTGAATTCCTCAGTGTTCGTTTTGGGCAGTGGAATTATTTTACTACTGATGCAGCTTTTAACAGAAGCTTAGCTATTTTTTTTCAGGGAGGAAAAGTGTTCTGGCAGCCCACAGAGGCAGTGCTAAGCCAAGTTGGAAGGCTCAAATGTATTTCCTTCTAAAAATTCAGATTAAGAAACAATTTATGAAGTGCTGCTTGAACCAGCATGGCTTCAAGGAAAATCAGATTATCGCAATGTTCTTCAAGAACCAGAATGCAGACTTTTTTTTTTCATTTCAGACAGAAACTTAGTTTTCCTTTTTCACAATGAGGGTTTCTGTCCAGGAACTCTGAGATGCACAGGGTCCTTGCAGGGTAGGTGCATGACTGGAGAGCCTGCAGGAGGCATGCAGCCTGACAGGAGGAGCTGATGCTTGCAAAGGGATGGAAAAAGGGGGATATAGTCTGCATCATCAAATGTGAGCTCTCATGTAGGGCTCAGGGAGGAGCTTGATGCAGTGGTGTTAACCACAACTAGATGTGAAGTTACAGGTGTTCTGGCAGGAGGGTAGTCCTGTACTCACAGAAAAGAGAGAAGGAATTAGGGAGCATTTTAAAATGTCACCTGGTTGACCTGCATATTCAAAGCAGCAGCACTATGAGGTGTGATTCTTTCTCATATGAATGAAAAATGTATGGCATAACAGCCTTGTCTGAGAGAGGGGTAAATATCTTCATGTGAAGTGATGTGGTCGTCGTTTTAGTATTTTGAAGCACTTAGTTCTTAACAAGTCCAGCATCTCAACAGCCAGGAGAGCTTAAGAATTTTTAAATTCTGTTGCTGAGGACTGTTCGAAGCCTGTATCTTTCCACTACGTACAAAAAACTCCCACAGCTTGTGCAGGGATGAGAGGGCTACCTTCCAGCTAATGTTCCTGTGTCCTAACTGCAAGGTGTGAATTTGCTGTTTCGTAAGGGTGGTTTTCTCCTGTTGGATTCCTCATGTGGCTGAGGGTCTGGAAGTATGTTCATTGTGTGTTCAAATGAACAACAGTATGCAGATGAAGTTTCTAGCCATATCACTTCTAGAAGGGCAGAAAATACTGTTTCACAGTCTTGGTCTAATCGGAGAGCTTAGGTAANCTCTGAACACGCTCCAGGGCCTCAATGTCTTTCTTGTAGTGAGGGGCCCAAAACTGAACACAGTACTCGAGGTGTGGCCGCACCAGAGCTGAGTACAGGGGGATGTATCTTGGAAGTTGTGCTTTTAGGAGTTGTTATGTGGTTAGATGCTTTACAGGACTGGGACAGATTTATTCCGTCCTAGGAAATCAGGAGCTTAAACATGCCACCAACACGGTCTCCTGATGTCAGTTGTGTTTGTCCAGTTTTGTGGCACAGACTTCCTGTGCAGTGTCTAGAAACATCCTGTTCTCATAGTGAAGCTTATGCATGTTCAGTTTCTGTAACTTCTAAGTGAGATTTAGGAATACCTGGATGAAAACTTAGGCTGGAAGCAATTTCTCCCATAACCGTCTGGGGGACAAGTGTTCTGTATTTGTCTCTTTTATTTTACTAATCCACTTAGCCAGAGTCTAGACTTGGGACTCTAAGCATGAAGGTTTCCCTTCATTCTGAAAACTTATCGTGAAATCTGACTTATTTAATGTGGGGTCTCTCAACTTCCTTAGGATAAGCTTTCTACTAACGCATCTTTGCTATTGGCTTCAAGTCTGATTTAACTCTAGAAAATCTGTTCAAGATTTTTTTTTCCCATCCCCTTTTTAAATATTACATTTCTGGGGAAGCATCTTTGTGCTGCCTATTTGTCAGGCATCTTTCCCTACCCAAGGCATGCCTTCCCCAGCCGTTAGCTCTAAAGAGCTTTGAATGTCGGTTTTATCACTGTGAATCTGTTCAAGATAACTGACAAGCTGACACTGTATTTGTTGACCCAGCTACAGTGTAACATAACCCAGAATGAAGTCTGTGACATGTTTAGAAGTTTCTGATGCTCTTCAGTGTGTACTGTAAAGCTCCAGCTGCGCCCTTCACCTGTTGCAAGTCATAAAGCATGCTGAGGCTTTTGGCAGGGTGGTATTTCAGTCATTGTCCAAGCATTCCCATCCTTTCCCAGCTCAACTTGACCTCCTCCTGCTTCAGTTATAGGAGAGTGGGAAATGCCCTGGAAACTGAATGGTATTTCCTGTGCCTGCATTTTGAATTCTTCGAAAGCAAAGTCTTCTTAACCACATTTGGAAGAGTTTGTGTTGCCTCAGCTCTCTTTTGAGAGATTTGCTCCCTTACCTTGCCAGCAGTGACTTAGGGCTGTCAATACTTTTTGTGCTAAGCTACAGTGATGTGTCTAGGAAACGGGCTTCATGCCAGCACCTCTGCATTTGTGAGACTGGTGATCTTAAGAACAAAACAATGCTGAAACTTAATGCTGAATCAGTCTCCAACTTCAGTGTAAAAAAACCATTGTTTCCTTCAAGAGTAAGTCACTTTTTCGTCTCACAATAAAAGCTTGATTTAGATTGCTTCACATTCAAAAGGCATTCTTTTTTTTTGGCAGAAGTTTGTGTATTTTTACTGTGCTTGCTATGAGTCCAAGGGAATAGAGAATTAGTTTTGAAGGCAAAGAATATTTTGCACTACTATAGTCCTGAATTTCTGCTCTTAACTAATCGTTGCCACTTGAAGCAAACTTTAAGGTGAGGTAGCTGTGTCTGAATATACTTCATTGAAATTTCCATGGTGTGATATAATTGGTGCTGTTGAGACTGATACTGTTGCTGATCAATCGAATGCTAAGCCATATTTTAAAACATTAGTCTGGGGGACTTGATTTTAAACTGGCTTTTAAATGGTTGATGAATATTAATAAATGGGAGATATGTTCAATGCTTCATACCAGGTGTGATTATATTCACATTACAAGACCAGGAACATTTTATTGTTGCGAAAGTTCATATAGTGTGGGTTTAAAATATTGTTAAGGAGAAGAAGCAGCTGATTAAAGTGGAGCCCAGGAAAGCAAATTTGTGTCCAGTGTTTTGTTTACAGAAATTGGGACTGATCTGTATAATCTCTTACGGTTGTGTTTGATTGTCTGAGTTTAGAAAGAGAAGTAGAGGTCAAGGAGATCTGCTGCAAAATGTAAATGTGATTGCTTCTAGGAGAAAACATTCTCATTTTGTCAGAGCAGGTGCCTCTCTTTACACCTGCTCTTTTTCAACCAGGGCACACTAGCTAAATTTTTCTGCAAGGCCAGCTGAACAAAGCTTCTGGATTCATTGTTAAAGGGGTATTTGCAATTTACTTGGAGGCAGTGGAATTTCTGGGCTATGTGGACACTTTAGGGAAGAGGTGATCTCTTTCTTTGGGTTTATAAGCAGACAGCAGTCCTAAACTGAATGCTTCATGTTAGGCTCTGAACGTGTTTAAAAATACCAAACACAATCTCTGACTGCTTTTGCTAGTCCCACTTTTCCCTGTTCAAAGCTGAACCAAAATCTCACAGTAAAAATGGACTTAGTGATTCTGACACAGTGGTGGTGAGAGCTCTGTTTTATGTGACTGTTGCTCTGTGACTGAGCAATGACTTGGCTTTGTTATTCACGTGGTTCATAGATGGTGCAATTATCAACTGCAGGTTTAGGTGGTTTCTTTAGTAGAACTGTGTAGTTTAGAGTTTGAAGAGAAATTGTGCTTGAGTTACTCAAGTGAGATCCTTGTATTCTTGGATAGATCATTATAGAGAACTTTTAAAATTCAAGCTCTGACTTGCGTACATAACTGCAAGATTATGCTTCTGAAAATAATTTGTCATGATTTGTTTATCTTATTAAATACGAAGTTCAAAGTGCTTTAGTTCTGTGGGATGGCTGTGTGGTGAGAGCCAAAACTTCTGGATCTTGCTACTAGGTGAAAATGTAATCACAGACAAAAACAGAATAGTACAAGTACACTTGTTTTCCTGCAGTGTAGCAATTAAATGAGATGTAAATTTAATTTTGAAATTAACTTGTGATTTCTTATTTCAGGGTCAGATAACACTAATGGATGTCCCTGTATTTAAAGCAATTCAGCCAGAGGTGAGTCATTCATTGGTTTGCTTTTCAAAATGAAAAAGGTTATGTCTGTGCATACATTCTGGAATTGTAAAGTGCAAGTAGGTTCAGTAAATCTCATTTTCTTTTACAGTTTGTATAGATCTGAAGCAGATGTTTTTTTAATGCAGAAATATCTGGAACTGATTGTTTGAGGAATGAACATTTGAACATGTTCAACCAATGCTGGAAGTGAGGTCTCTGGATTTCAGTGTCTGTTTGGTATACATCTTGATTTGACTATCCTGATAAGGACATTGTAGGTTCCAGCTACTAATAGATCAAAATAAAAAGCTAAGTAATAGGATGGGTTGCAGATGGTATGCCCAGAAACATGGTTTTATAGTCTGAGCTGACATTTTTTTGTGATTTTTTTCAAAGTGTTTAACAAATAAGCTACAGTGCTTGCCTTGTTACCATAAAACTGATAGTGTACCTCAGTATATATTAAAGGTATGATAAGGAAGAATCACAGAATCACCAAGGTAGGAAGAGGCCTCCAAGATCATCCTGTCCGACTGTCCATCTATGGTTAATATTTCCCCCCTAAACCACGTCCTCCAGTACAACATCTAAATGTTTCCTGAACACCTTCAGTGAATGTGATTCCACCAGCTCCCTGGGCATCCTGTGCCAGTGCCTGACCACCCTCAGAGAAGAAGTATTTCCTTATGCCCAACCTGAACCTCTGTTGGTACAACTTGAGGCCATTTCCTCTAGTCTAGTCACCATTTACATGGGAGCAGAAGCCAACCCCACCTCACTACAACCTCCTTTCAGGCAGTTGTAGAGAGGAATAAGGTCTCCCCTGAGCTGCTATTCTCCAGACTGAACAGTCCCAGCTCCCTCAGCTGCTCCTAGTAAGACTTGTGCTCCAGACCCCTCACTAGTTCAGCTGCCCTTCTCTGGACACCCTCCAGGGTCTCAGTGTCTATTGAATCAAAACCAAAATCAGTAGCAACCCCTGAGTTTGAATAACACAATTTGTCCATTATATTAAGGAATATGGCAGCTTTTCTGTGCTTTTGCTCTTTGTGCTACCCAGAGCACACATGCACACCTCGTTATACAGTAGTGAGATTCAGCGATGCTGACTCAGCTTCACAGAACATGGAGTTCATCTGGAACTGATCAGCTTTGTTCAGTATTTGATGCAACATTTTTACCATCTTTGTACAGTGTGTATCGGGGCTAGGGATGATTTTACCAAATAACAGTGTGGAACATTTACTTCCCCTACGCTTTCAGTCCTATATGAACTTTAATTTAGCTGATAATTAGCTGTGGTTTGTTTTGTTTGCATATCTGAAAATTATGGAGTTGTCATATGTGTGTTTACATATACAGCTATGGCCTCAGTTAGTCTTAACCCTCTAATAAATGTTGTACGTGTGAATGGACAGATGATTCATAACGTTATTGTAAGTGCACACTTGGCTCTGATTCTGAGCAGGAGAAGAGTGGTACCTCAGCAGTAGGTACTGCTGAAATGAAATGCATCATTTGCCTCAGCAAAATGTAGATGAACATGGTGAGCAGTTCTTTTAGCCTCTCCAAATGGCCAGCAGTAGATTTATCTATTTATGTAGATAAATCCTTCTAGTTTCCTAAGCTGGGACTTGGAGCTGCAAGTTGCACCCTTGTAACATGCTTAACAGCTCACAGGGGTGCATTTCTTCCTTGACATTTGGTTAATCCTCTTTGAACTTAATTGTATGTTAGGTCTTCATGTTTTACTGTTATTTTTGGTATATAATATGAAAATGCTCCCTTTATTTGTGCTGCTTGTGTTGCTCTCTATGTAACTTGTGCTTTTCTGTTTGATAGTAAATTCTCTATTTGTTCTTTCTGTACCATACATCTTTTCATTGTCTTTTTGTTGTATCTTGTCTGACCTAATTTGAAAAAGCAACTCTAGGTTCCATTTTCATATGGGAGAGGAAATGAATTCAGGCTGTATCCCATTGTTTCTCTGACTGATTCGTATCTTTTTTGTAAAAAGAAAAACGGCTGTAACTGCGTCTTGTATTCAAGAAGTGAGATCAGTTTGTGTACTGGGGTAATACATATGGATGATTTGTTCTCTATTTTGTTTTTAAATAACTCTGTATTCCTTTTTCATTGTAGCCTGTCTTGAGCTGACGTATTCAGAATTTTCATAGCAACTATCATAAATTACAGATCTGTTTATCTTTTTTTTTGTTTGTTTCAATGTGGGCATTACTTCACACTTTCCAAGCTCAGGTTTATTTGTCATTTTATTGTCTGCTTTGTCAGTAACGTGGCATTCTCTTTCAGCTCGTCAGTTGCCTTTAGGCCGCCACAAGCTGTTTTAGTGAAAGCAGGCTCTTGTCATTTCACTCTGTATGGATCACTGAAGAATGCTTGGCTTCCACGAGATGTGTCTGCTGTGAATGTCTTAGCTGTGGTTACTGGTTTGATCATCTATCTGCTCACAGATTTTTTTTTTTTCCAAAGGCTTCTTTTTGATCTGTACTTGAAAATGTTTTAATGATTTAGCTTTCATGATTTCAACAAACTGTTCCCCCCTCTTTTTTTTTTTCTTTTCCCCTAAATCCTTCCAGGAGCCTCCCATTTGCTCTCTTTTTGGGACATCCTTATTCTTTTTGATTGGTAGGATATGTTTACTCTGATCCTTCCAGTAGGATACTTTTTTTTTATCCCTTTTTGAAATCTTTAAAGTCTATTACCTTTTTATCTGATCATTTGAAATACCTTCTGTGTGCATGTACTTCTAAAGCTATACTGCTATATAGGTCGTATCATGTCAAGCTATCCCACCATCCTCCCACACATCATTGTTGCAGTTCTGTATGCTTTTACACAGCGCTTCTTCTCTACTCACTGAGCTTCAGAGGACTGGGTATCAAAAAATGAAATCACAAGTGTAAATAGGACTTTTCCTGATGGTCTGCTAATACAGACATTCCACTGCTTGAGCTTGATGGTAGTTTGCCCTTCCCAATCTGCTTGCCACACTGCACAGAATGAGCAGTCAGCTGCATAACGAGTGCAAGGAATCAAGTGACTTGGATATAGTGGCATTGAGCCAGTACTCCATACCTTGTAACTTGATGCTCTTTTAATGTTGCCTCTCCAGTATCTCAGCTTATGTTGTATTAGCAAAGCTAGAGAAAATTGCTGGGAGATGAGGAGAAATGCCAAGAAAACACATTTAATCTTGTTGTCTATTCTACCTCGATAGTGTCCACCACAAAAGCGAGAAGTGTAAGAAAATAAACTGACTTCTGAAAAGAAAATGGTGTGAGAGTAGATGAATGTAGCTAGAAATAAATTCATTTTAAGAAATCTGTGCTACATAAGAAAAAGCCACATGATGCTGTCACTGAAAAATATCTGTAACTAATTCAGTATTTCTCACATTTGCACAAAAGAAGCTGAAGGCACTGAGAGCACGTGAGTAGTATCTGTACATCAGTGTTTCTTCACAGGTTGACAGAGGTAGGTTGCCTTGCATCTGACATACACCTAAACTGTGTTAGTTCTCAATGGAAAAAGAAAGGGCATACAGAGTAGCTCTCAGCTCAGAAGAAGCTGTATGCAATTAAAATTGAAAAGACAGGGAGAGCTCTTTTTTCAAATAATTCTGTGTATATTTCAGTGTTAGTGAGATGTTGCACCTGTACCCACTGGATATTAGCATATAACTATAAACTGGGCCCTAATCTGACTACTCCTGCATACTGTCTAAAGATTCTTTGTAATAGATTTGGCTTAAAATATACCACTACTGTTGTAAATCACATCAGTGTTGTTAAACTCTCGAGCCAACTAGGTCTGCTTCTGAGGCAAAACTCATTTGTGCAGCCCTTAGATGTGCAGTGCTGGGACAAATGGTGACTTACATGTGCAACTGTTGTAGCTTTTTGGTTTGGTAACAAGGGATTGAAAGGATAATTCAGGTGTGCCCTGAATTATTAACAAATTACCATGCTTTTTCTAAATCTGAGAATGCAACTAGATTTCTTTTTCTGCTGTTAAGAATGCATAATCATCAGATGCCAGTAAGGATGAATCAGTTTGTGTTCTCCTCATGTACAAAGCTGTGATTACTGTTCTAATGGAAACTGCATCACTGGGGGTGCTGAGGGACAGAGAATGCAAACAAAGATCTCTTGGATGGCTTCCTCACCTGGTCTTCGCAATATTATCAGCTCACAGTTGTGTGGTTGTCTTGTGCATTGTCACTGAAGGACTGATGGAAGGAGATGGGCACGTGCGTTCCTATGTTGAGCGTGAGAACAAGATAGCACTTTCCAGGGTGGGTGCATGCTTCACTTGGTAATGATGTTTGAAGGAATGGCCCTGGATGCTAAGTTGGAGACTGCATTCTTCCTGGTGCTCGTGGATAGGAGGGAGCATCAACCTTCTCTAGCGGGTGCATAGCAGCTTGCTGGGCTTCAACGAGTGGAAGAACTGTAGGTCTCTCTTAACTGGCATGAGACTCCTCAGTAGCTTTGGGATGTTGGTTGGAAAGACATTAAGAAGCTATAATTAAAAACAAACTTCAGAACTCATGGGGATAACGTGCTACTCTGAGGTTAGAGCTTAGAATATTCAGATGCTAGATTATTTTAATGTATGACTGCATTAAACAGCACAATTATTAATTACATGTTGATTTTTTTAAAAAAACTTAAATAATACAATTGCTATGTATGGTGTAATACCAGTTTCAGGAAGTGGTTATCAATACAGTAATAAAACTGAGAGCACTTCAGAGCGGAAGATGCAGAAAGAAAGCATAAATAAATGAAAACTACAGGCCGTGCTTTGCTATTATGCCCCTTTAATAATTCAGCTGTCTCTGTACTGAATAGTGTTCCTTACGGTTTGTTGGCAGTGCTGAGTAGGTTGTATGCTGAATGTATTTGGGTCTGTTCTGTGTGCTACTGTACGTGAGTACAGGAGCTCACTAGTATATTTAGATTTTTATGGCTCCTAGTTAAAAATGCTTTATTGAAATTAAGTGGTAGTAAGTAACAGTGAATGTGGCGTTCATGCCCAATTGCTGTGTAAGTTTCACAGACAGGAAGCGTTACAGATTAAGTACAGCATCAAATTGGCTTTATTTTATTTTATTTTTTTTCTTTTAAGCTGGCACCATTTCATGCCACAAATCTACTTTCTTAAGTGCTGACTGTTGTTCAGCTTGACATAAAATTGGCTCATTCGGAAGGGGAAACTGGAAATAGTGCTGCTTTTATTGTTGCTGCAAAAGGTGACCGTTCTGGTATTTCTTTAATGCAGCATGCCAAGTTACAGGACACGTCTAGGTTGATGTAACAAATTTAAAGCCATTTAGTTTATAAAACATCTTCAGAAAGTAATGAAAGACAGAAGACACATTCCTCTCCCTAGTTCAGATTCATATTTACAGCAGTGTTTTTTGTGTGCTAGCTAAAAGGATCTCAGAACAGTTCTCTGGCTTCTAATAGTAGCTGAGTTAAAACAAAAAAGTCTAATTCAACAGAGAATGAACTAAAATCTATTAATTCAAAACTATTAGGAAACAATACTTACGGAATTTCAGCTTACTGAAGAAAATAGGGGAAGTGCAACTCTGTATTTGTCACTGTATTATTGCTGTGTTATTTTGATTTCTTTGTGATATATCTTTCTATGATTACATCTCGGAACGTGCAAGAATTCAGAAAGTGAGTTCTCACCCTTGTTCTTGCAGGAGCTGGCAAGCTGTGGTTGGAATAAAAAAGAGAAATACAGTTCTGCTCCGAACGCGGTTGCTTTCACCAGAAGATTCAATCATGTGAGTTGCTGGGTTATTTTTTTAATTACAGTTCAGCGTAATTATGTGTATATGTTTAAAATGTCTGGTGAATGAAGTGTTCTGGCACATCACTTATTGCTGATCACAGCTGGCTATTTGGAAATTTCAAATAATTGCTTAAAGGACTTGATTGTTTTCAGCAAGTACAGAAAGACCATGATTCAAGTGCTAAGAAATAGCTGTATTGGTTTTGCTTTTTTTTTTTTTTAAATTAGCAGCTAGTAGTGAATAAAATGAGGAAAATATTAAGCATTTTTCCCAGAAATATTGATTGTCCTTTTCACAAAGGCGGGAATCATCATTTCACATCAAAAGCTTACCATGCAGGATTTCTGGAGTGATAATTAGATATTTATTTCCATGTTACTTCTGTGTCTTTTGCTTCATGTAGACATCTGTCCATAGAAATAAAAACCTTTTGTCAATATGGTTATCTTTTTAAGGTGATTCTGAGCAAACTCAGAAATTCCAAACACTGACTGTCTGACATTTGTTTTATTTTTAATTCTCTACTTTGTATAGTTTTTCAGATGTGCATTTGAGACTTGTAGCTTTCTTAAAATTTTCTTTGTATTAATCTAGATTACAGTTTTAGCATTCTCCTCTGTTAAAGCTGCACAATGCAGCTATGTAGTTAGCCAACTACCTCTCAAAACTCTAATGTCTTTTTATGTAATGCCTTATTTTTCTCTTGCAGATGAAGTAATTCGCTTACCCTCTTCTCTCCTCTTGTAAATGTTTAATAATGTCTCAAACTTAAAAGCTCTTTTCCAGACCTATTTTCTGTGCCCAAAATCATGGCTTAGACATCTTCATAAATCATCTCAAAGTCAAATTGAGCCTCTTAACTTTTTCAGTTTTTCATTGTATACTTTCTCACTTTCCATTATTCCATCCAATATAATCCATTATCTTCAGGGTTTAGTCAAACTTTATCACATATCTACACTTAGAATGTTACTTAGCCATCTAATGTTTGAAGCCCATGTCTGAGGATGGGTTTGGACAAGTTTCCTGATTCACCTCTTGACTGAAGACATGATGTTATTCCTCAAAATTCTTGTGACTATAACATCATCTTCTGTGATCTCTTCCTGTCCCCACCCAGTATTTGGCTGAAGTTTTCTTGGTCTAACTTTTAAAAGTTACTGTATATCCAGTTTGAGACTAGTTCTACACCAACAAACCAGATTCCAGTGTTTTGCTCTCATTTTTTGTGTAAATTGTCTCTTCAGAGACGCGTGCTGTATTGCTCAATATTCCAAAATGCTTTGGTAGTAAGGGTCACATTAGTGTACTTCACCTACCTTATAATTTTGTTTTGGTGTAACGTAGTAAGTAGTTGCAGAAATAGGCTCAGCAGTCATAATCACAGAATCATGGAATTGTAGGGGTTGAAAGGGACCTCAACAGATCGTTGAGTCCAGCCCCCTGCTAAAGCAGGTACACTACAACAGGTTGCACAGGTCAGCGTCCACCTGAGTGTTGAATGAGGGAGGAGATTCCACAGCCCCTCTAGGCAATCTGTCCCCGTGCTCCATCACCCATACCATAAAGAATTTCTTCCCCATGTCAGTACAGAACTTCATATGTTGAACTTTTACGCTGTTGATGCTTGTTCTATCACTGTCCACCACTGGGAAGAGTGTGACCTCATCCATTTGCCTCCCATGTCCCTTTAGATCTTTGTCAGCATTAATCGGATCCCCTCTCAGTCATCTTTTCCCCATGCTGAACAGACCCAGGTTTCTCAACCTTAGCTTCAAACATATTAAATAATTGGTGTAATACGCTTCTTAGAAAGAAGTAAGGAGGGGAAGCCAGATCATGTGAATAAGCAATTAGCTGTCTGTCATTACAGATCTGCAGTTTAACTGTACCTAACCAGTCAAACATGTGGACAGAGGGAGGGAAGGCCTGCCTTGCAAGATGGCCAGAACCAGCAGAAGATATCAATGACTTAAAAGTAGTTGTCAAAGATCTTAACAATGGAATTAACATCTTAGTAGCATCTAAGTAATGTCTAAATGCAGTATTCTTAGAATAAAACATAAAATTTTCATCCAGCAAAATCTCTTCCATTTATTGCTGTAATGTTATCTTGTGTCTCATTCATATTCCTTCTTGGTTTTGTGATCAATTCAGATTTTAGGTGTTTTTTCAATGGATGCTTTGAAACATCATTGATGTTTCATTCTTCTGTGGAACGCTCACCAAATAGGTTTGCTCAATTATTGACTTTTGATGTGCAGTACTTTGTTCTATTTTAGTTTTTGTGAAGATTCACACAAAAATATCAGTGTGCGTGCAATACAGGGAATATAGTGCTGGAAGTACCTGCCTTTTTCTGTATCGTTTCTTCATAATTTGACAGTCCCCTTTCCCTAGAAAGCCTTCCTAACTGCTGAAGGGATCTTTGTGTATTCTCAGTGCGTGTTAGATAATTGTTGATTGTGGCTGGTGCTTTCATCTATCTTTTCTTTTTCAACTACACTTCATTCGTTTAATGAAGCTGTTACTTTTGATTGGAAGACAGATCGAGAAGGAATATCAAAACTAGGTGACACTCAGAGTTCTGCAGTGTCTGAGTTTGCCCAGTGCTTCAGTAGATTGAAAAGTCTGTCACTGTTATTCAAGTTTTTCAACGTGGTGAAGGAGAACCTTGAATAAAATGCAGCAATCCGACTAGCTTTGAGCTGCTGTTTGCAGAGTCTCATGTGCTGTTTCTCTGCCTTCCCCTTTTGCCCCTTTGGCTTTGCATTTGGAGGCGTCACCATTAATGATGCAATCTGGAAAAGGCTGAGATTTGCTGGTGAACTCTCCCTTTCTCTTGAAAGGGAGCAATCATCAGAAGAGCAATGAATGTTCAGGCAGATTGATGCAAGGACAGGCTGCCTGTGGGTCTCTTCAGATATCCTTCATGTGAACATTTGCATGCAAGTAGAGCTGCAAATTTTCTAGTCAGAAGTTCTAGTTTTATAGGTAAGCTTTCCCTTATATATGTGCTTTCTGTACAGTCGTAAAAGTCAGATGTGCAACTCAGTCAGATGAAGATGCCTTCACTAACAATTTCTTAAGAGCCATCTTAGTGTTGGAAGGTTTTCTCTTCTGTGGTCTTTTTACTCCAGCATAGTTAACCATCTGAAAGTATTTGTCCCTAACTTTTGCTTCCCTCCTGGGTTTCTGCTGCGTTGGCTTCTTCTGAAGGTTCTGTTAGTCAGATGTGTCTTATGGGTAAAGAAATACATTGTCAGTAATCTGAAATTGTCTTTGGGGAACCCCTAAAATAAGAGTGCTGTTGAAATCTAGAGCACCTTTGCCATGTCTTTGAGTTTCGTGGAGTCACCAATAAATTTGGGACAGACCAGTTTGGGGCTCCACTACAGTGCTAGTTTTTCAGGATCTCTCTTTCAACAGGTAGGTGGTAAGTACATGGAGCCATTGCAATTTACCAGTAAATTAACTGGAATGAGGAAAGTAGCTTTTCTGTCTGTTTTTCACATTGTTGGCACCATTGTTGCAGCACTTTGTCTCTTTGACATTTAAAACCAGAAGATTAGGAGACATTTCTAGGCCTTCTTTGCTGTTTTTTTTTTTCTTGTTAGTTTCTCTTTAACATGCCATTTGAAGAATTACTGATAGACAACTGTTAGCCTGTCAGAGAAGCTGCTTTGAAGAGTCAGAGAATTGGTAATAGAAGAACCGATTCCAAGCACTTAGTGCCCGCTGATGCACTGGGTTAGTTTGCTAATGTTCTGAGTAACTGCAGCATGCAGCTTTGGTGGCCAAGGGACATACCACGTGCAGGAACTTCTTCCTGGAAGCTTACGTCAGTCTTTTTTCTGGCCCAAAGGAGAAGTCTTCAGTCTTACCTTTGTATACTGGGACTGGAGAGGAGATCAGAAGGCAGCAAGTGTTGTTTCAGTTGCAGATTGAAATTGTTCGTGTTAGTACCTCACTTCTTGGCTTACTGAGACAGTACTTGGGATAACTTTTGATGTGGTATGGGCCACATCAGTGAGTGCGTCATTGTGGAGGAGTCATTCATTCCAGTAGTGCTGTTTATATTTAGATTTGCCATCTTTTGGGGAGCAGTGAAAAGCAAAGAATTGAAATAGCATAGACAGTGGCAGCTGGAATAAGAAGATACAGTGGTCTGGTCTACCTTCTCTGTTCGTGTTCAGCTGAAGGTAGTTCCCATTGGGCACCTGCCCTACTTCCTTGTGGGTACGAATACTCACAGCTGAAATACGTTCCGTGAAACCATTGTGACACTTGGTTTTATTGGCCACAAATCCATTTCATCAGATTTTTGTTCACCTTTGTAATTTATGTTGGGCATTGTACATCTGTCTTTCCTTTTTCCCCCAACTTGCCAAAAGAGAGCCTTGAACGGCTCTCACGTTGTAAGTAAAAAGAACATTAAATCAGTAACAGCTGCTTCCCAGCAAATGGATCTGCTGATAGCATTTTGGAAATGTTAACGATTATGTGCAGTTGATTGCAGTCAGCTGAGAATGAACTAGTGTATTTCCAGCATTAGTTATGTGATAATTATATGTGGTGCCTGTAAAAACAGTTCGAGTTCAGGGAAGTCAGTGAATCGTTCCATGCCAGGATCCTTTTATTCTTGAAGCATATGTTGTGATGTAGTACTGCATAGGTCTACACATCTGCTATTAAGTTCCTTTAAAAAAACAAACCGACAAGCATGCAGCTTCTCTGCATAGTTTTTTTTAAAGCTGTGATCCCTCCCTATTGAAGCTTCCTTCCTGAAAGTTAGCTGTATATTTTAATGCGACTGGTGAACATGTCAGAGTACAAAATTGTCAAGTTTACCTACTTACTGAACCTTTGTTCTCTATCTTTTGGAAATAGTCTGAGTAAAAGGTAACTGTCACTTTCATGATTATATGAGTATCTATATTAAAAGCCACTTCCCTGAGGCTCCCATTTAAATGGGAGCAGAACTGTGCTGCCACAGAGCCTTAACTATTACAGACACTTATCAACTAGATTCAGTGCACTGGAACAATTTTAAAGCAAAAGATCCCTCCTTAAAGAACGCAAATGATGTCTGTTTTACTAATGCTGTGAAATACTGATTTATTTTAATCCAAATACAGAAATTCCAGAGATGGGGGAAAATATTTCTTGTGATGTAGCGTTGCTCAGTTGCGATGACCTGTGGGATCTGAATTAAAAACAAATGTGCATGGAGGAGAGAGTGGCATTCTTCCCTTGGAAATTGAATTGAATGAGGGGACTAGGCTTAGGAAGACTGGGGTTCTTCCTCATCTGTGAAGCTGCATGGACTATACTGTTTGTTTTGTGATGCATCTTGTGCTTTCAGGTAGCACGTCAGAACGTTTTAAATGTTCAGAATAATGATTCTGAAACTCTTACTAAAGAGAGATTGTTTTGAATTTATCTGCTGATTAATAGAGGAAGCAAAAACAGAAACTATGAGCTTAAATGAGCCAGAACAGCTAGGCTGTTATTCTAGATATGGCAAGCAAGGGATAATTTAAAAAGCTTCAATTGTTTTGATTTGAGGAAAAATGCATTTGGAAGTTGATTCTGTTTTTATATGATGATGATAAAAGGAGTGTTAATACACAAATGTGTAGGGGTTTAAGTGCTGTCTTGAGCTGATACCAAAGAGAAGGGTGCCCAAAAGCTGTGAGGAATCTTAACGGCTGGGTGGACAGTGTGGGGGTAATAGGATGTGAATGCACTGAGAGGACTTCACAGCAAATAACACAGCATTTATGGGAACCATTTGCTACTGATGTGAAGGAAGAACCTGAATAAAATTTACAACAGTGATTCTGTGTTTATGATTGAAACAAAACGTTTTGTTTAAATTGTTTTTCAATATTTGAAAAAAACAAGTGATGATTTGTTAAGACATTAGGGAATAGACCACACAAAACCAGTATCAGTACCAGTGAAATATCGGTACCACTGAAAATGCATGGAAGAGGAGGGGAGGTCATTGGAGTGGAAATGGTTGAGTATTCATTTCTTCCTGGTGTTTATTCTCACTGAAGGCTTTGGACAGCCTGAAGCTGAGGGGGTTTGGTGTTGGTGTTATGTGGGGTTTTTTTGGTAAGTTTTTGGAAGCATTGAGACCCCAGTCTGGCTGGGACTGGGGCAAAAGCCAGATTTCATTGAGCAAACAGGAGTACTTGTGTGGTACGGAGCTTGTGTCACAGCGAGACTGATGAACTTCCACAGAAGTTTAGGCCAACATGCCACATGGTTTATTGTTATTCTTATGAACATACTCAAGCACTGTTCCACATTCTGAGCAGGAGTTTCATAATCTAACCCACTGCAATCTCTTATTTCACCCAAATTGTGTTTATCTGACCCAAGGCTCATAAGGTAGAGCACGTTATCTCTATGGGATTCTCTGCAATGCAAGAACTGATGTTAAAACTTTAAACTTCTTTGTTCTTCAAAGGGAAAACATCTCCGAAGAAACTTCTTAATCATTCAAGGGTAGTCTTCCTCAAGCTGTGCAACTACAGCAGGACATCACATTGAGGTTTAAGTTATTGTGACAATACTTTGAAGTACTGCTGAATACTTCAGTAGTGTACTATGTTGTACTAATGCTGTTTTTACAAACCCACTTTTTGATTTCATTGGTGTAACAGTCTCTCGGGAGACACTTTGTGGTGTGCTTTATTATTGTTGTTACTATTCTGTTTTTTAAAGCAAAAAGAAAACTTGAGCTGTACAGCTTTTTCCTTTCCTGGCTGATGTGACCTCGGATAAGCAGACCAAAGGAAAATAGTGATGTAGGATGCTTGTAGGACTTTAAATTGTTATTGTTGATGTTATTATTTTGGTAGCTGTTTTCTTCTGTTTTCCAGTTCCAGAACTCAGATTGGGACATCTCAGTTCTCATCAGACGAACTTAACTGGAAATGTAGCTTTATTTTTTTTTATTGTTTGGAGGCACAGATCTGGTGCTGTTATGTGTGGAGAATTGTCATACTGTACAGAGTCAAACAGGATTAACAGGATTTTATTGTTCTTTTAAGTTGAAATTTTGGGCAGGAGCTTGCACATGTACACAGTGTTAGTTTACAAGTAGTAGTTTAATACTAATCTTAAAAATCATCAGCATGACAGCTTGACAGATCTTTACATGAGAGCATGTGTTTCTCCTGTAGTTTTGTATAGCAGTTATGCTGTATCTTGCTGATTTGTACATGTCTTCCTAACCTGTACTGAGTACCTGAATAAAAGCTGCAGTGTTTACCACCTTTTGCTAATTTTATCCTACTGTTTTACTACAGATCTGAAGGTATTTATTTTCTATCATTCTTTATGCTTGAAGTACAAGAGGGGGGAGGATATGGGGAGAGGAAAATGTCAGAAACGTTACCAAAACGTTTTCAAAGTACAGTTTTTGTGAGGCATTCATGTAATGAATAAAAACAGCAAGCTTTTATTCTGTGCTGTACTGAACATAATGATGATAATGCTATAAAACTTAACAAATGAAACTGATACCATGTGTTGTGTTAGCTAGAAATTGACTTAGCCATCAATAAGATTAGAAGTTATAAACTCCAGGTTGCAGGACAGGGTTCCTCCATTAAGCTCCAGCATCCAGGTGATTCCAGCTTGAGTGTGTTTCTTCAGTAGTGTTGAGCATTTGCTACTGACAGTGAGCTGTAAGATATTTGTGAGTAGGGTAGTGCAGCTTTGTCACTGCCCAACTCACTGCGTGTTAACTACATGTGTAATGTTGGTGCTCTACTTAAAAAGCCCTATTTTCTTTTTCAGGTAAGCTTCTGGGTAGTGAGAGAGATTCTGCATGCACAGACCTTAAAAATAAGAGCTGAGGTTTTGAGCCACTATATTAAAACTGCAAAGGTAAGAAACTGGGGGGGGGTGATGGTGGGGATTGTGGGATTCACCACAGTGAAGGATCTTATAATTACATTGGTCAGTTCAGAAATACACTTAGGTAAATATTTGTCTGATACCCAGTTTAGCTGTGGTTTTATCTCCTGACATAATTAGATGTTCGTCTTGTGCATGTAACAGAGTTGTCAGAAATATGACAGACCAAAGTCCTGAAATAGAAACCTTTGTCTGACAAAAAAGAAAAAAGCTAACAAAAAAAGGTTTAATAAAGAAGCACAATGGTAACTTATTTGAAATATTGTTTATTAGATAATGTGTTTTACCAAAACTTTACTAATGTTGAATAAATCCAAGCATTATACGTAGAGGTGGAAACTTTCCAGTTGTGAACATAGTGCAGAACTGTTTTTGGTAACAAAGTGGGACCAGGCCTGGTTTTTGACTTGCTGGATATTTTAGGCTCTGCTTTGGCCACAGCACACGGAGTGTGTCTGATTGCCTCTGTGGACAGCAGTGTTTGCTGAAATGCTACTGTTTCTGAGACCGAATTTTGTGCTTAAATAATTGAAATCAGTTGAGCATCCATTTAGCTATGAGTTGTGAAATTATAGTTTTGAAAAAGGCAGGAAAATATGGGGAGAGAGGGGAAGGGGAGGGGTGTTTTTACGTCTGTTAATTTACTTACAGTTTTGTCTTGACTTTGCTTACATATGGCTGCTAACATATACTTGCTGCAATTATTGCCATTTTCAGTTTACTCCAAAGCTATTATCAAAGCAGCGTGGTGCCAGAGGTCATGTTAATTAACTTTTCAGAGAAACTATAAATCCACTAGGCTGAGCTTTTTAAGCTGACTGTTGCCTGTCTGTTGTATAGCTAGCTGTCCTTTAATGGTATCTCATTCTATATATGCACAAACTAATTGGACTTCATAATTGCATTCCCATGGAGTTCTCAGACTATCCTGATTGGTTATGACTTCTGTTTCAATGCTGGCAGCACTTTTTATTTTTAATCAGTCGTGTTGTGTTTCTGTATCCTCCTTCAGGACAGTTGATTACCCTATTTAGGAACCAGTTGGGGGGGAAAGAAGTTGAACGATTGTATGAGTGGTTGGACAAAGACTAGTAATGCTATTTGGTAGGAGTTAGGACTATGTTATATAGAATCATCTGGGTTGGAGAAGACCTTCAGAATCACCATGTGCAACCATCAGCCTGACCTACTGAGTCCCACCATTAACCTCTGTCCTTTATCACCATGTCCATGCATCTCTTGAATATCTACTGGTAGCCCTGTGCAGCCTGTTCCATTGCTAGGTGTAGAAAGACCCTACTAGTCAGACTTGCTAGAACCATGGAGTTCTGGGCACACAGTCTAAGGTGACTAGGCTGCTGCTAATGTGACCTGACAGTATGCGTTAAATGTGGGATTCCTGAGTCGTACCTGTGAGGACCTGGTTCCTTGAAGCTGTTGGTTCTCTGGTGCTGTGTGAAGTGGAGAGAATCATTTGCTGAGTTCCAAAACCATGAGATAGAAAACAATCCCCATAGGATAGCTTTCAGCCTCCCTAAAAAAAGTGGTCCGTGATATTCAGGATCTAGTTTCTGCTCTAAAATATAGCCTTATCTCATAAATGACCTCCAAGTCAAAAAAAATAATAATAATAAGGTCAGTTGAGTTGGAAGGAGGAAAAAGACTTAGTCCACTGTGTTTTGAGAAATAAGCATTGCTCATATTCTTGTATTATAAATTAAGTTTCCATTTTCATGCTTCCTAAATTGCCTTTCAGTCAGAGAAGTACTCCAGCTACGTTTACACTGCTTGACTTCATCCTGTATCAAATTCTTCAGGTGTTTTGCTGCAGCCTCAGTAGCCCCATAGATCTGTGGTGCAAAATGCATTTACAGTATTGAATGCTGCCATGGTGACATCATTCACACAGGCTGTCCTTTTTATGGCATGTTAAGTTTGAAAATTCTTGAAGATGCTATGAAAGGAATTTGTTGGGTTTGGAAACTTCTGGCATTTGTGATGTGTAGTACACATTTTGGAACATGTATTTTTGGAAGGGCTATATCTGGACTGTGCAATGACCAGTATCTTCTAATCCAAGACTGTACAGAGGTAGTACTAGGAAAGTACTACTGTGCAAGTGATTTGAGTGATCAGCAATTCACTGTAACTTAAACGCTCATTTTAGAACATGGGAGATTGCTTCAGTTTGGATTATTGTGTATTAACGATGGACAGTAATTGGAATGTTGTTTGTTTATCATCTGTTTTTGTTCTCAGAAACTGTATGAACTGAACAATCTGCATGCTCTTATGGCAGTGGTGTCAGGTCTACAGAGTGCTCCTATCTTCAGACTGACTAAAACGTGGGCGGTAAGTGAGCAGTGGGACGTGGGAGGGATTTAAATGTGTTCTTAGAAAAATACAGCATTCTCTAGCTTATTTTCAAGGTTGCACTAATTATTACAGATACTTCTAATCTTCTTGTACTATGTAATGTAACTACTTCATCTGAAGTCTGTGGTTTCCTGCTGAATTTTTGTTTTGTTTTGTTTTTTTTTTCCCATTCTGGCATAGAAATTTTCCTTTGATAAAAAGTTCCCTGCAGATTCTGCTAAATGCAGAGACTTTTAATTTGGCTAGAAGCTGTTTTGCATTTAGTTGCTGGAAAATTAAGAGTGCCGAAGTAGGTTGTATTGTAATCATTTAGGGGTTTATACTGTTGGAGGTTTTGTTGTTTGAATTTTTTTATTTTTTTTTTTTTTTTTTTTTGCTATGGAGAACAGACGTCCAGAAATTCATGATTGATTTTCCATAAAAGGATTTGTAGTTTCTCTTACTGATAACTAATTGTAGTGATCTGCACAGAATCACAGAATTCTAAGGGTTGGAAGGGACCTCTAGAGATCATGGAGTCCAACCCCCCTGCCAAAGCAGCTCCCTAGACCAGAGTTCATCAGAGCTTTCACAGTTATTGCAGCTGCTCTGATCATCGTATTTCTTAGGTGGTCTTTTGTACAGTTACGTAAGAAAGACCTTCTTGGGAAATGTTTTTTTGATGTGTTTTCTGACTAGAATGAGTATTATTTCCATGCAGTTGCATCTTCATCAGTAGGACATTAGGAGCAACTTTTGCTCACTGATACCTCTGAGTTGAGTAAATCAGTTTGTTTCAGCTATAGGTTGTGTAGTTAACCAGCTGTATAAGCGGATGCACCATAGCATTTCTAAGTGTGAAGAAAGTGGTCAGATGGCTGCAGTACTCCTCTACAGGAGATCTGTGCAGATAGACCACTAAAGCAGGGATGCAAACTGAACTTCCTCTGCACACAAACTTTACATATTGTGTATTAACAAAACGGGTTTTTGTCGTTCTGCTTCCTTCCCCACCCAGGGTAGGAAAATCTCAGTGACAGTGTTGCTCAGTTGATGATTACCAAAAATTAATCTGAAGCACTCCTGCCAAGATACTCATCTAGAATTCAGTGCACATTTTGCAAATGCACAATTAATAAAGGCGTGTTGCTTCAAATCTCTCCAAGCAAATCTTAATGAAGTTAGCACTTCAGGATGTCCTTGAGGCAGACTTCTGTTTCTCTGGTTTTGTCATTGTTGTGCCTCAATGGCTTTACTTAGTGGTGATGACAAATAGGTATTTGTGCATGACTCAACGTATACTGTATCTGTATTAGTATAAATTTGTCAGCTGCTACCACGATTAAACCATTTAGATTCCTCATGTCTTTCCTTCTTAGTCTCATACTGTTTGTGTTGTCAGGTTCTCTGCACTTCAGTAATGCACGAACTCTAGACCTGATGTGAGTTGTACCATAAGCACAAGGGGAACTCATATAGGCTTTACTTATTTTTGGAGACTGTTTGAAGAGCCTGAAATGATATAACAGCTTCAGTGAGATTGTGCAGCTCTGTATATTTGCTTTGAGGAAAATACGATTCGTTTAATTCATGTTTGAATGAAGACTTGCCATAACTTCCAGTCCACAAAAAGCAGAAAGACTTCCAAACATTAGAGGCAGAATATATATATATGTATATTTAATATTATTGAAAGCAAACTAATCTAGGCTGATTATAGTGAAGCCATCTTTGAGGAGATAACATTAAAAAGATAAACGTCATCTCCCAGTGGCTGAAAGGAAGTCATGACTTCTTAGTGTTGCTTTTGTTGTTGGTTTTTCTTTGTTGGCTTTTGGCACAGATCTGCAATTTTAAGGAATGTGAGTTACTGCTCATCAGAATATTGGAACCAAAACTAACAATGTAAATTAATTGCTGAAATGTAGAAGACCAACATGTCTTGGGAAGCAGATTCCTCTTTAGAGGTGGCTTTCTTTTGAAAGACTATGTTGAGTTAGCTATCCTAATGAAGATTAAAATGTAGGCGACGTATGCAGAAAAAGCAGTTACTTTGATAATGAAATCAGAACTTGAAGGAGTATTTCAGTTTTGTCATGCCACATGAGTTGGTCTTTATTTGAAAGGGAAAAAGGAATGAAAAGACTTAGTATTCTGCACCTTGCAGTTTTTGTACTGTTAAGGATATTTGAGGGGGAAAAAGTGATTGAGAGACTCGGATATGGACTCAATAATATCTAGAGATCCCTTCCAACCCCTACAATTCTGTGATTCTGTGACACCAAGTCTTCTGCCAAAATGTTCAATGTAAACATCTTACACCTTCCTTTATATTTTGACTCCAAGTCAGAATGAAGCCTTTAATGTGACTTTGCAACAGCAGTGCGGTTAGATGTTTCAAAAGTACATTATTTAGTTTCTCAGTCTCGCAAAGAGAACTGAGTGTTCTGTTAAGGCTGTGGAAGGAAGGCATTGGGATGGGGGAGGATAGACACTGGAGGAGTCTGATGACTTTGCTTTGTATTCTAAGTGAAGGTCACTCTAATGATAAGCTCCAGTGAAGTTGCTAGCTGGTGGACCAGTGACCCTGCCCACTGCAGGGGGGCTGAAATGAGATGGTCTTTGAGGCCCTTTTTCAACCCAGGCCATTCTATGATTTAACCACGTATACAGCCTATATTCAAGTCTTCCATATGCTCTCAATAGAGAAAAATGGGTCAAATTGACACTCTATTCCAGTGCATCAAGTATGTGGATGTCTATAGCTGCGTTCATTTATTGCAGTTTGACTAAGGATATTTATCAGGTTTTAATGGTATTATTTTGCTCTTTGAAAGACTTAATTTGTTGAAACTGTTTTCAGTTTGAGAATAAGAACATATTTTGGAATTTGGGTTTTTGTGAAACTGGATTAATATAAAACTTGGTACTTCTGACAAGGAAACTTTAAAGATCATTACAGTGAATAAACAGATACTTTAAAATACAACAGAGGTGGGCAGCACATGAAATTGTGATGTGTTTTAGCTGGATTAGTGCTTGGAAAATATTTATTATTTCAGAAGGATCACCAGGACACCAAAATTTATATTTGACTAATTCTTTAAAAGGCTTATTTCAATTTAACCACTGAAATAACTCCTTTTCTCTATTTATCCTCAAAGTATCTATCCATGAAGAGTAAATGCTGTAGTTTTGAAGCGGTAACAAAAACAAGTAACAAAAAAAAAGAAAGGAGGGGGGGGGACAAAAGGATTAAATGCATGCATTTAAGGGTAAAATTGTTACCAGTCAAAATGATCAAACTTCATCTCAACTGATTCTGCCTTTTTTGTAGTTACTGAGTCGGAAGGATAAAGCTACTTTTGAAAAGTTGGAGTACGTTATGAGTAAAGAAGATAATTACAAAAGACTTAGAGATTATATCAGCAGCTTGAAGATGACTCCATGTATTCCCTATTTAGGTAAGCTGAAGTATCTCAAGTGGGAAATACTATTGAAAAACACTTCTCCAGTGATTACACAAACTGAACACCGACACTTAAACATGTATGTAACTATTTTAATACTTCAGTAAAGATTATAGAACCACTAGTTGGTTCTGTGTATTCTATATATGGCAAGAAATAACTTCACCAGCTTCAGGAGGAAAGTTACTATTAAACCTCACAAACACTTCAAGTTTTACATACAGGATCAGTTTGCTAGTAAATGGTTTTCCCATATGTTGTATAGGTACGCTGACTTCTGGAGAAGTGCTTAAACTATTATGCTTGCTATTGCACTCTTGAAGAGCTAAATATTTGAATGTTACAGCAGTGCTGGGCTTTAATTTATGAGAAGCTGTAAATCACCAGCCTCTGATAAACAAATGCAGGTTTTAAGGTTTGGAACATGCTAATATCTGCAACTGTTGTTGCTTTTAGCTACATTGAGATGACAGGTGTAACTGGATATTTACTAATAACTCAGATTTATGGGATAATTGAGTAAATTATATTCCTTTGTACCTGTGAAAGCTCAATAAGTGCTTGGTTTGCACTGCTTTGGTTGCTGAGATGATTTTGTGTTACTCAATATCTCAAAGTTTTATTTTCTTCAGGGTGATTGTACTTTTGTAATGCACCTTTTCTTTGGTACCAAAAGGTGTCAGTAGTTATATAAAATTAAGGAAAAATTAAGGAAATTTTTACTCTTTTTTCCTTCTTCAGAAAAAAAACCAAAAACTACATTCTTCCTGATTTCAGGTCCCCTCACATCTAAATTCAAAGTGACCTCCTGTGATTGCTGTGGTTTGATACTACTTTTTAATACCATTTTTTTTTTTTTTAGTAAAACTTGGGGGTCCTCTTCATGCTTTGTTATCAGTATGTTCATCGTATTGCACCATTTGCTTCTTAACTTGATGTGAGCCACATCAGCATCATTTTTGTTTGCATCTAGAATACTTGTAAAATGCATAATAGTTCTATTAAAATTGTGCTTTGGACTCAAATAGAAATACTTAACTCTGCAGAACTAATAGAGGTTATTAAGAGCAGTCCTATAGAATTTGTCATTCTGTCCTCATTTTGTTTTAATTTTACGTTGGTAATTGCTCATGCTTGTAATGGAACTTGGAAATACTCAGCGTGAGCCTGTTGTAGCTGAAGTGTGTGTGTGAGAATTGACAGTGTGGTGTCTTACCACATGCTAACCCTGTTAGTTAACAGAACTATTAAAACTGGCCCTGAATTAAAAGGGGGCAAAAAAGCCAAACAGAGTGTAATGTAATTAATTACAGCATTTTGTGCTTTACTCATTCACCCATATGCTTATATATGAGCTGTGTATGGTTCTGAAATTGAATTTCTAGCTTTCTAGAAGCTTTTTACCCTGTATGCTATGATTTATTAGATATGAAGCCAGGCTCAAATTGTTTCCTTGCCAATTATAAAGTCTCAAGCCAACCTGCTTTTAGAATTTTTCCAAATCTCGTGATGCTCTGTCCTGTGCCATTATGGCTTTCTAAGACGTACTGCTGTGCAGAGTATCACTGACACACTGGTCTATTTGTCAGGCATTTAAAAAATACTGTCTTACTACCTGCAAGTCTATATTTGGAACATTGTTTTCTGAATTTTTACAGTGTTTTTTATAGGTTTTGTTCTGTTACAGATGTTTTCCTCTTTGTCCATGAAAAACTTTGTGTTACTTTTTGGTTCAGATTAAGTTTTTGGCTTAATTATTTATTGAAGTCAAGTATTTTTTAGGAAGAAGGAGGATTTCGTACTCTGCTCTGACCAGCTGTAGTTAAGAGCGTTTTGTGACTCGGTTTCCTGTAGTAGGAATTCTCATTAATGACATAGTGTCCCTTGAGCCTATAATTCTCATATGCAAAAGCAAATGCCCACTCATGCGCCCCACTAAAATTAATTTTGTAAGGTTTAAATGTGTGGCCAAACAAACAAACAAAAAAATTGCAGCTACAGTCATGACAAATCTGCATCCATCTTGGAAGGTTGACTGTGAAGTCCTATTTTTCTCCTCTGACCAGAGCTCTTCATCTCCAGAAACGTCCGAGTAGATTTACAAGAGTATTCTTTTTAACATTTCTTTCCTAAGGCATTTATACTAATCCAAGAGTGATATGGAACAGAGTAACCTAACTTGCTTGCTTACTGTTTTAAGCTTCTCAGCTTCAAGTTGTAATTCCTGGAAGGTGGGTTTTTTGCTGCCACTTCTGGTATCAGAATCATATAGAGGTGTATTGCTGCTCTTTGTTCAAAGTGTGTGCAGAAGTCTACCTAAATCCCACTGTTTGCAATTCTGACAATGTCATGTGCTGCAGAGGGGATGAATCAAAAGGTCCCTTCCTTCTACAGAAAAAGGAGTGGGGCTCTGTTCAGTGTTGATGCAGAGGTCCTGAGGTTTCTGTCATCCCCTAACCTGCTCTTCAGACTAGTACAGAGAATCAAATCTTCCACAGTAGCCTTTGTAAGTCCTCTCCAGAGTAGTGCTGGCCCTGGTGGTGAGGGGCACTGTTCAGAAGGAAAGTGGCTGCAATTTCAGGGGTTAGTGTTCTACCCTTAAGTGTTCAGGGTTTCTCCATGCAACCAGATGTGGATGGTTTTTTTTTTTTGTTGCTTTGTTTTTGTTTTTTACTGTCAGCATTATGGTTTAAAGCTTAAATGCTTAATTGGGTCACCTTTGCAATGGAGATGGTTTCTGAGTCACAGAAGTACAGATTGTTTTCTTACTGCTTACCACAGCTCACTGTGGACAAGATAAAGACATTCTTCCATACTCACCAAGGGGGGAAAATAAATCCTAGAAAGCTTTTCAGTTCTTTGCAGCGACAAGAAATGTCTTGATTCCAGAGTTCTAGAATGGCAAGTGAGGGCAACACGTGGTATGTAGGCTCCTAACCTAAACGTGAGAGTTAAGAGCTGTTCAAGTGCTGTAGTGTTAGGTCCTCATTGTCTCGTCTAGGGTGTTACCACTGCTGAATCATCTGACCCGCTAAAGTAGGCAGAACAAATGGGAACTGTGTATGTGATGTTTTGCTTTGGAACAATGCACTTTTTCAGAAGCTTTATGGAATTCTGACAGACCTGAGGTTTTGCAATGAAACAAGTGAGCCACGTCTTGAGAAGTAAGGTTTTTATTTAACTAAGCATTACTACCGTGTGAAATACTTCCTTACAGCTGTCTTTCAGGAACTATATCCAGAAATGAGAGAACAGATTATTAGAGTGTTCATCTGCTGACCATTCAGCTACTTCAGTGGTGTTGCTTGCAAATAAACTCTGGAAACATTTTTGCAAACTGTTTCAGGCTTTAGCACAGTTTAAACATGTTCAACATCTGTTTGGTTATATTTGAACTGACCGTACAGGACTGGTGAAAGCTCTGTCCTTCTGGGACAGAGTCCTTCTCAATGTCTAGTGCAATAAGCTTGAGGGATGCTACAACCTCTTTGGGAAACTTTCAGAGAAGTGAGAGACGAAACATGAACTTAGTCACGTACACTGCTTAGAACACTCCGCCCCCTTTTTTTTAAATTACTGATAAAATTGCAAGCATTTGTAAGTAGAAGTTTTTTGTGCGATGTCAAACAGCATGGTGAAGAAGTGCTACGTTCTCCCTCCTTGTAATCAGAAACTGGCAACTTTAACACGAGTTCTGTCCTCTTGGAGCATTGGTGCAACCACAAGCTTTGAGGTACATTTGCAGTAATGTTTAGTTGACTTCATTCTGTAGGTTTAAATTAAGGGAGGTTGTTTTAGATGTCTGGTAAGATTTAATTTAAAGGCTGACTGCAAACTAATTTCACAAAGGGATTTCTGCAGAACACACCTTTTACTGACTGTGCTGAATAAACCAGTGGTGTTTCTGTAGCAGGCAGTAGATTCTTGTGGTAAAACAAGATCTCTTCAAAACAGATGAAATCTGTAAGTTGAAGTAACTAAAACTAACAGAAGTGTTCATTAAAGGCCATTTCCCAGGTCATTTTCAGTTTTTAAGCTTACCTGAACTGCTTTTCTAACTAGCTACCTCGAAAGAAAAGAGTAGACTATAGGTAGCTTGGATTTTAAGCATCTGCGATTAAAAAAGCATTTTGTAGAACACTCAGTCAATGAGGTCTGTACAACGTCTGTAACAAACAAGTACTCCTTACATGAAGATCAATTTCAGAACTGTAATCTTAAATAGCATCTGTTAAAATTGTTGCAAATGTGGAATGAAATATGCTGAAATTGATTCTCTTCTATTTCTTCTCCTTCCCCCACTCTCAGCTAAATATTGTTGAAACTCATTGGCTTCAATCCCTGACCAAAAAGATTAACCACAACCCTTGAAGCCATAATAGGACCGATGAAAGTTATATAGAGAATGTGTTTTGAAACCAGAATGCTCTTTTCTCTCCTCTGAATTGCAAATTATGTTCTGTAGAGCTATTGGTGTTAATAAATTTAGGCACAATGATAATATTAGGTTCTTCTTTCAAGCTGTTAGCATTTCTTAGGCTAAATGGGGCAGAGTTCTTTTAAAACGTATGAAGTGCCAAATGAATGTTTTGGTTGCAATTCAGACCAGCATATTTAGTTTTGTGTGATATCACATTAAATTACAGAAGCTGTATAGCTAGATATAGCTGTTTAATAACCTTATACTAGGAAGAAAATTTTTTACCTCAGACTGATAACTCCAGTGAGCGTTTTATGTTGTATTTTGGAAGCTTATTGTTCTGGTGCAGTATCTTGTACTGCATTTGCTAAAGGTTGAAGTATTTTCTAATCAATTTCTTAAATTACACATTAATCCCAGTGGAAATAATGCAAAAAAAATTAATATAGATATTATTAGAGTAGTATACACATAGGGGAAGGAAAATATTTATGGCATAAGAGCAATCCACATGTTTGGGTGGCATGGAGAACACACTCAGAGTTGATTCCTGATCTCTGTCAGCAGGAAGCTTTGTTGGTATGGTGTAGGCTGACAGGTAGGAAACTTGTTAATGTTGCAAGGCTTGATTGATCTAAACTAACACACGTGGGTGTCTGTTCAGACCTCATTGCTCCTAATGGAAGCAGGGGAGAATCTCCAAGTGTAAAGCCCTGATTTTATCATCAGGGCTCTTCCATTTTGCCATCTATGATCAAAGCATCCAAAGATGGTTTTAAGAGGAATGAGTGATTTGATTGTCTTGAGTTTTTGTCATCCACTTCATAGAATCACACTGGGAACACTTCAAGTGTTCTACAGAAGGTATGACATTCGGATCTTAGGGAATTCTTACACCATTGAAAAGTTTTGTATTATATGTTTAATTCACCACTTCATTTTGAAATAATTATTTTATATTTATATATATTTGTAGCAAAATCTCCCTCCATTGGAAAGCTTGGATGCCTTCAGTTTTTTAGGTAGCTTCTGGGAGTACAACTTAAACAGTAACATGAAGTCAAATTTTCATTGCAAGTAATGCCAACGTTTTTAAATAACTGTTAAATAACTGGTTAATTTTCACATTAGAGCAAGACAATGTCGTTTCACATATTTACACTTCAGGGCTGAGTTGGTCTGAAAAAGCATAAGCTTTCTAAGTGAAAAAGCTTATATCTGGACAGGTTTTTACCAGCCTTAAAGGCTGTTTATATGATGTATGTTGGACTCAAACGAAGATAAATACACGTCACAAATGTGAACATCTGCTTGTGTTGAATGTGTGTTTTAAAAAAAAAAACACTGTCTATTACAGTAGAAAAGGTTTCTTAAAAAAAAAAAAAGGCAAGAGGACAACTGGGGGAAAAAGGAAAATAGTAGACCTGCATTTTGCAGGGACAGATTGTGCAAAATAATGATTCGGAAGTAATATTTTATTTTTCTGTACCTCAGGCACCGATAAGTTTATACTTGATGGCTTGAGCACGGTGGAATTTTCCTCCTCAGTCTATAGGTCTGATCATCATCTGAACTGCTTTCAAGGAGTAGGAACCTCCCCGGTACTCAGCCCAAAATATTCCATCCTGGTACTTGCTCCTGTAGTGGCCTCCTCTGTACCACACCCCGTTCAGATTAGAGTGCGCGCACGCGTTGTACCACCAGCCGCCCTTGTGGAAGTGAGCACAGTTTCCTGTGGAACGAAGTAGATAAAGTCAGTGTTAATAGAGGAGAAATGCTGGAGTTCAGCAAGCACTTGCACGTTCTGGCTTTATTCTCAGAGGGAATTTTCAGTGTCCTGTTGCACAGTTGCTGCTTCTGCCTAAATTATGTATTCTTTTTTAACTACTATTGCCTGGAGGGAGGTAATTAACACAGTACTTAATGTGACAGCTGAAAACTAAGGAAATGAACTCTTCTCAGAACACTAGCAGTGCTTCTCAGTGAGCTAACATTCAAAGAACTTGGGTTATGTACTGTTTAGAAATACTTCTGTGGAAGTAATGTGACTCGATGCAGTCTGGAGCAGCTCTTGGGTCCACAGTTCCACAAATCGTTGCTTGCATCTTTGTGCATTTACTCTGTGAGACTTCTATGAGTCTGAAGTTTGTCTAGCTTTCTGGTTATTGACAGCTGAGGGAAAAGTAGAGACTAAATCTTCAGTCTGATTGAATTATTACACTCCCCACTTGATAACACTAAGGCTTTAGGGGAAGGCCGGACTTAGAATCAAAAAGAAACAGCATAGTGTTCTTTTAAGGATAATTAAATGAAGTGATCTGCCTGTTTCTCACGTACTGTCATGTGCCTGAGAGCCTGTACACAACTGCAGTTCCTTTGGTGCAGTTTGGGACCTTCTGTTCATGGAGTTTGTTTTTATGTGACCTGACGATTCAAGGAGACCACCTGGGAAGATGTCCTGACTGCAAAGAGTCACATGCAAGTGATGAGGTTGTCACTGTCCTAAATTATCAAGTCAATGCAATTTTTCTTAATCTATTTGTAGCATCTTTTAGTAGAGTTTCTCTATCAGAACTTGCGTAGTTTTTCTTGTATTTTTCTTTAAGGATGTTATCTACCGGAAACTACTCTTATCTGTTTTTCAAGTACGTGGTAGTTGCCTTACCTGAATACATATCTCTGTCTCTGTCCAGTGTTGTAAATTGCTTTCCGTTGTGCCATATCATGGAATCTCCTGCGTTCCCTTGGTATGTTCCTAAGCGTAGCCTGTAGAATTCATTTTCAGGCTCCAGGCGGAAACTGCTGTATTCTGCGTAGACCTTCTTATTGCTCCAGTCCTCTAATTCAATCAGTAGTCTGTAATTATCCTGATTGGTAAGCATGTAAATATTTTCTAGTCCCAGCCAGTACTCTCCATCGATGTTTCCAAATCCTTTCTGTACAAAAGATAAGAAGGAGATGTTCACTCCAGGTTTTTCTTGTTCATTAGACTTTTATGAGCTGGAGTTCTGTAAACCAATGGAACTAGGATACTGAACACCTTTTAAACTTCAGGATGACTACTCAGCACATGCATTTAAATGCTTCCTTTGCTGCCTTTGGCCATTTATTCACTGCTAGCTACTTAAGAACCGCTAGCAGAATGGCATAGTACCAGAGTCATTAGAGGTGGCAGAGTTGTCATTTGCATTAATGTAGCTGTGCAGGCACAAAAAAAAGTCTGCAAAGGGCGTGGGGGACATCCATGCTATCAGCAGTGCAGCCTGCAGCTTGCTTAAGTCAGCTACAGCGGTGTGTCTTTAAGTACAGGAGGTTTGGTAATGAGAACACTAAGAATAGAACCTTCAGCCAGTGCAGTGGAATGTCTCTATTTAATTTGAATGGTGCATTGCTTGATATCAGCTTATCTCTTCAGCGTTGGAGCCTAGTAAAATGAGAAATCACTTGGGGGCAAGCTTACTCAAGATTGACCTTCTGGCAAACAACAACTGTTAACTCTTAATACACTTCCAAAGTGTTATGTTAAAAATGTTTGTTTGCTTTGTAAGATGCTGTAACTGCCTTATGATATTTTGGGAGATGTGGGGAAAGCCTACCCACCATTCTCAGAAGCAAAGACTGCAAATAACTGTAAAAAGGTAACATTAAGTTCTACAAACGTAGTGCAAAAAAAAAAAAGTGAAAATCCTCATTGTAATCTTGTCATTTCTTTGCATAGGTGATACTTTCAGTCTGATTGAGTTAATTGTCACTTCCTAGTATAATGAAAAACACAATTGGAGGTCCATTTGAGGTGAGCAGACCGTCACAGGATGTGCCTATTCTGCATCTGGGACGTTAGCACATGATTATTTAAAACAAACAAATTTTCACATTTTCTGCTGAGAGTTTAGTTGTTCCAAAGCAGTATGTATTTTTTTTTTGACTCAGGTGTGTTGCCTGATAGTGCATAGTATCACAATAACAGTATCACAAAAGTGCATAACATAGGAACCCTTCACAAGCCCTACATCTCGATGAGATTTATAATGTAATTCTAAAGGTGTACAAATGGTTTCCTTTAATTCTTCACTAAGCACATTATTAAGTCGAGGCCCAGATTCTACGGATCTATTAGTATGCTTACATGCGTATTTTCACTGCCTGAAATTGCTTATTCATAGAGGAGACAAACTTTTTTGAGTGCTTACTGTAGTTTGTGTATTAACGGAAGGCATGTGTTCAGTTAGGTCCTTGTAATTAATGACTTACCAGTCAATGTCTAGAGTAACATCTCTTCACAAACGTATTGTGCATTACAAATGCAAACTGTTTGAAACTGGGTCAATACAAAGTAATGCGTTCAAGGAAATAGGGTGTTCTCACTGAAATATATCCATCTCTGAGGAGAGCCCCTTTATTTCCTTTCTAACTTAAGTGACTGTTTTCATCTCTTCAGTATTTATCATTTGGTGGAAACGTTTGGAAGGAGGAACTGCACTGGGGATGTTAACACCTTCTTGACTACAGTAGATAACATAGTGTCACATCAAAATGGAGGTGCTGATTTTCAGCATTCCAGAAATTACCTTGTAACTGTCCCAATTCCTGAAAAAGTTGACAGATCCGTCTGTTCTCTTCTGAATAACTGCCCATCCTCCAGGGTCTAAGCTGTTCTCGCACCATAGCTGCATTGGCTCATTGCTGTTTTCGGGTTTGATCATATAAATCCCACTGTTGGAATACCCAGCATCTTTGGCGTGTTGGCAGTCTTTGAATGGACCTATTTGGAAAGAAATTCTGTAAGCATTCGAGGTTGGCTATGCAGAGCACATTGTTCAGAAATGTTTGGTTTTGCAGTGAAAGGCTTGGAGATAATGGCAAGTCAGTAATTCAATTAAGAGAAAATTATTATGAAAAGCTGCGTAAGAAGCTGCTTTGTGTGTATACATATAAAATATAAAAATAGGTATATCCTATTTTTAATAAAGTAATCACTTTGCTAAACAGATAATATGCTTCAGTTATCAGCATGTGATTTTTAACCATCTCTGGCAAGGATTTATGCTCTGACTCATGATGCTCAAGAAGTGCATTATGATTTGCATCAACTGCTTTGTCCTTTACCACTTAACAAGAAACTGAAATTGCAGTTTATTTTGTTGGCATCGTGTATTCATTGGAAACTGGTCAGTTGAAAACAAACTCGAAGAAAACCAGGGAAATGGAGTATTCCTATGCTGCATCACTTTTGTTTGTATGTTCTTAGCCTCTCCAAGGAGCAGCCTGATAAATAAATGTAGGCAGAAGTCTGTGCGGGTTTCTCGTGCTGTCCACTTGTGCTGCACGTGGAAGTGCTATGCCAAGGGAGAGGAAGGAAGTAGGGAAGTGGTGGTGGGTGGTGTTTGAGCAGCTAACAGAGCACACATACACGTTTTCAGGTTTATGGTTCCAGAAAAGTGCTGTTGACAGGGCTGCTTGAAAGCTCTATTTGGGAGTGTATGAATACAGGTTTTACAAATGCTAACTTACAGACGTGCATTAAGGAGCATGCAGCTCACATAACCTCTAAAATCTTTGTTTTATTTGCATTTCACTCTCTGATAATATTTTACTGTTTTTAGAGAAGTATGTTCACATATCATTACTTCAGTCAAGTTGATTAGAGACCAGCTATTTAGTAATGAAAAGCAGGTTATGTTCTGATGGCTAGTAAGTGGTGGATACCTTAAAGGTATTTGAAAGCTCAAACTCAGTAAACCTGGAAATAAATTACCTACTGCTTTTTTTTTATTTTAAGGCTCATTTTCTCACACCTGCTTGAAGTTCAGAGAAAATTCTCATCAGTCACAGAAGCTAATGTACAGAGGCGTAAAAGATAGTTGAGATTCTTTAATTAAAAGCAGAGGTTGAGTGAAAGTGACCTTGATTGCGGATTAAGTTTCCAAGACAAAAGCAAATTGAAAAGCATTCTTTTTTTTTTGTTTTGAAATATATTTTTAAGATATTATCTGCCTGTTATGTAACTGTAATTAGCAGGAAATCTGTGGAATGTTTCGTATCTTGCAGCTTCTGGTTGCAGCCGTGCTTGCCAACACTGAGCTGTAGTGCTGTACATATCGTGCAGTCAATATCTGATGTTTGTGTCATTCGTTAGTGCTTGCAATAATAGTTTAGGAAAGAAGTACATTAGCTTTGCTATATGAGTGCTTTTTCCCTTGTTCACAGCTAAAATTTCCAAGAAGACTGTGTACATTGCAACTTCTTTATACAGCAGGCAGATAATCTCCTGGGCTAAGTTTGATGTCATTTCCTTTCCTTGAACTGCCTGGAGTAAAATTGGGCTCTGTGTAACCGAACACAGAAGTCACTCTAGAAATATTCTTGTAAAGCAATTATTGCATTAGAAAAAACATAAACAGAAGTAGGTTTTTAATAATATTAAACACTGAAAATAGCTCAATTAGATCTGCCATGTATTATTTCCTATGATTTCCTCTTGAGGAGAAATGGAGGGCACATTTTTGCATGAGAGAACTGAGCAGATGTTTGGAGTGATTTTAAGTGATTTTACTTCTACAGCAGACAAATTGTACTAGCCAAAGCCATTGAAGTTCAACTGGCATTAGGATCATACAATGTAATTTATCTGCCTGTTGATGCTCGGATTTGTCTGTGCTTTTATTGTGAATTAGCCTTCTAGTAGAGTTGACAAACTTTGCTTTTAGCATTAGGAAGTTTATCAAATCCCATGATTTCTGTCACATAGTCTCAATTATTTTATTTTTTCAAGGAGTAAATTTTGTTACGTCCAAGTATTTTAAATTACTGGTATAAGGGAGAAATCCATTTCTTGTTCGGTGCAAATGCTGAGATTATGAAAGAGTGAAAGATTTTCCACAGTGTTCACTGTAGCGTGGATGTGGGTGCGGGGTCTCTGGTTAATGAAAAAAAAAAGGCTCAACTTCAAAATCCTGTTGCTTTTAAGTTTATTTTAAAACATATTACCCATGTAAGGGATAGAAATCTTCTATGATTGTGATATGCATGGATAGGAGATGACCTCTGGAGATCATCTAACCCAGCTCCCCTGTGTGTTTTGCAACAATCTGTGTTCACTAAGCTGTTGGGGCAAACTGACTTGTTAGTTACAGCTTTTAACCAGTTCTTAGTTAAGAAATGACCTGATAAGATCTGATATATATTTTACTTCTGAAATAAAATTTTAGACATGGGATTTAGTACATATCATATCATGTTGTTTTGAGCTGATCGCATTGAAACTGTGCTTGCTTAAGCTTCTCACAAGGGGTTATGGTCAGAGGTAAAGGAAAATCCCAAAATAAAACAGGATATATACTGAAGTTACGTTGTTAGCTGAGGTGTGCTAGCAGTAGAGTGGGTTGTGCTTGTGGAATTTTCAAATACCTTTTCTATTTGTAGCTGTTTTGTTGTTTGGTTGTTTTGGTTTTTTTTTAACACAAATGCAGGGAAGTTTGGAAATGCTGGCTTATTGCTTCAAGGATTTAGGTAACTGTGACAACTGTAATTCACAGGAAAGTTCTTCCTGAAGAAGAATGACCTTTCCCATAAACTTATTGTATGCAATTGTTTGTTTGAATAATTTAAAGTTCCTAAGCATATTTTGTGCCCCCTTGCGAAAATGGATTAAAGTTCCATACTTCTGGGAATTAATGGATTAATGAAAGCTAGTAGATAGTTTAATTTCCCTTATGTACATGTACAGCAAATGTGTAATGAGAGAAAATGATACATCTGAAAAAACGCACAACCTTGAAGCATGGGTTTTCTGGGAAACAGGAAATTGCCATTTTTTAGAATTATATTTGTGCTGTATGACCTGACATCAATGCTTTTATATTAGCTGTTTCCGTTGTGTCATGACGTGAGACTTAAATTCTCATGACATCTGGCATTTCAGTTGGTCTTGTGCCTGAACGTTCTGCATGTCTGAATAAAAGTAGTTATTCTTTACATCAGCAGCTAGTTGCTTGTGTTGTTATAGGACAGTCACAAATAAATGTTTGTCTTCAAGTTAGGAACCAAACTGAATTTCCAACTGTAACTAATGGCAATTGAGGGGTGAACAGAAGGGGTAGCTATTCTTGCTGTGCAAGCTAGTAGAAACCAAGAGGAAGAGTTTGTATGGATGTCTATGAATAACATGACTTGTTTTTTCTGAATCCTTATTTTTTTTATAGTAATTATGACAAAGGTTTAATATAGTAAGAGTTTTAATTGAATTCAAGGCTTCTCAATAGTAGATTTTATTGTCAGTAGTTCTGTTTGTAGTGAAAAATGAATTTACATAATGGTCTGAGGAAAGTAACATGAAGATGTGATGAAGTCCCCTGTATGTATTT
This sequence comes from Odontophorus gujanensis, assembly GCA_013399175.1. Classification (NCBI taxonomy): domain Eukaryota; kingdom Metazoa; phylum Chordata; class Aves; order Galliformes; family Odontophoridae; genus Odontophorus; species Odontophorus gujanensis. The sequence goes on along the minus strand of VXAB01008181.1, from coordinate 242,304 downwards.
TCATAATATTTGTGATATTAACTTGCCAACCTACTAACATCAGATTGCTACAAATGTAGTTATTCGTTTTGAAATTCCAAAGCAGAGTGCATCTGATTAGACACAGCCTTCCTTCATTTGCCCTTTCAAAATTGTTTCACTTTCAAGTGTTTAATCCAAACCCTTAGTCATTGCACCACTGTGCAGTGCTTGTCTTAAAGCAGGTCAGAACTTAAGGAATAAAATTCTTCTAACAGGAGGAAACTTCTGGTAAGGGTGTGTGTATAACTTAGAAGACATCTACTTAACACTGTTTTGTTTGTATAAGGTGAATTAACTTCTCTTGTATTCACTGTTGCTGGTTATTACAACACGTAGGCATTAAGCATCTTCAAAGAAAGGGTAATTGATACTAGAAAGCATATGCTGAAAATGAATTTACATTCCTGAAAGTAAAACTCAGCTGGAGATGCAAGTCCCAGTGCTCTGTGGCTCAAAGGAGTAATTTCACAGGTTGCAATTTTAAGCTATAGTTGCAGAAGATGCATTTGTTGAAATAGCCAATATTCAGAAATTCAGTCTGGAAGAAGGGTTAGTTATACAAGGTACCTCTAATTCTTCATTCTACTCTTATAATCAGGACAGTTTCCAAGTAGTGGTAGGTTACTCACCTTCGTTAATTAACGCCAGTGGTGGAACTCTGAAAGGACTCTTTGTAGGAGAAGTAGCTGGGTCAGGTGGAGGCCTCACATCCCTGTCTCTTGGATACCCTGGGTCTCTCTGTATCTCGTTCCCTCCCAGGAGAACAGGAGTATATGGCTGACTGTTAGGAATGTGCTGCGGCACTACTTGGACAAGTGGCGGGGACCCGTGGGTATCCTGTCGTGAGAAGATTCTCAAGCACTGCTCTTCCAGCAGGGAGATGATCACAGACTGGTTATTTACAAGATCAGTCAGTGCTGCATATTTTACTTCGAGCTCCTTGTATTTCGTTGCCATCTTCAACATTTCTGTTGTTACATTAAGGACTTTATTTTCCAGTTGGGAAAGTTCAAGTGAGTTATCGCGCTTTCGGATTATCTCATGCAAGAGTTGCATATAGAGTTGAGTAACCCGAGAGTTCATATTACGGCTTTCTTTCCTCAGCAACTTTACTTCATTCACAATGTTTCCATCCACATCTACCACCAACTGCAAGATGTCAATCTCACGTTTTTGCTTGGACAGCACATCCTTCAAGTTCTCGATGTCCATTCTCGTGACTTCGTCTTTTCTGTTACCAGTACCTGGTTCATTATTCACACAAATTGGCCCTGTGATTTTTTGTTCTGGGACCAAGAAGGTGTAACCACATTTCTTTCCTTCCTCTCCACCATCTGTGGAACGAGGATGCCTCCGTTGGGATGTTTTATTGAGGGTCGATGGTTCTGTACAGCGCCCAATAGACAACAGTAGGAACAACAGCACACCCAAAGTCCATTTCAGTATCTTCATTTTGAAGCAAGTGTGATGACTTAGAGAAGAGACTGTTGAACAGATAAAATATAATTAATTAGAGCCGTTACTGAGGCTCCTGTACTGCTTAAACTGCCTAAACTGATGGCTTTCATCATGCTTGTGTGCCTATGGACAAGTGTTTGGAATCTGCTGGTTGAACTTAGATTCTGTCAGGTTAGCTTCAGAGTACATAGTTGCCTACTCACTGTAAGTAAAGAACAAACTTAAGGATCGTACCACATTGCTTGCAGAATATTTTTGTGGAAGGGAAGTTGGGAGGTGGTCATTCTAGTTTTTCCAGAACTGCTTAAAAATGGCCTTTCTGCCACTTTCTTAGGTTTTATATAACTGCCTAGGATACCTGCTGTTAAGTAGTATGTGCATACATACTCATGGATATGCTCACCCATTTTTCAAGTTTGTATACACATAGCCATGGTAGACTTGAAAAATAGATCTATGAGATCTATGCATCCACTTTGGGCAACGGTGTTAGGTAGGATATGAGTCAAACAGTTGTCTTTATGCTGATAAAAATAACATATTTAATTAACATTTGCAAAGAAAGCCCATGTGGTCTGTGCATGTATATATCCTTCCTTAATTGACATTTCTGTTGTCTGACTACTGTCATATTTTTGAGGATGTATTTACCCCAGTAACTAAAGTGTCAGATGTTTTGTCAGATTAAATACTGTACCAAAGTGTTCCATTCGCATGTTAAGAAAAGTCTATTCCTCTTAATTTTATGTAAATAACAAAAATGCTGTGTTGGAAATACAAGATATTTATAGATTTATTTTTTTTTTACCTTTGCTTTTAGGTACTTGAGGTAATTAACAAAGGTAGCACAGAAGTCAGGAGAAAACCTTGTTTCCCATGTTTCATTTGTCTTGTCAAGCAGGTTACTCTTCTCTCTCATCTCAGCTGCTGATCTGGCTTTCGTTTGCAGCCTACTGTGAGCAGCTGTACAAGGCCTTCGTGCAGTGTCCTTTGCATGGTTACAGACAGGAGTCAAGTAAACCCGGAGAAAGTTAGTAATTTTCATGTGGTTCCTGGCAAACTCAAATTTAAGTGCAGTTAAGTTACCCTGAAGGGAAGACAGGATTATACTGCTTCCTTTACCTTCAAATTCACAAGTGATGACTTTTAGACCAAGTCCCTTATCCCTGTTCTCTTAGTGACTTTAATACTGTTACTGTGCACTACATCTGTTCAACTTCAAAGTAAACTTTAAAAAAAAAAAAAAGAGTAAAAACATACGGGAAAGTGTGTTGTATCTGGGACAGGTTGTGTATTTTTCTTTGTCAGTTTCAGACTTGAAAGTAATAATCACTCGAGCGGTGCTCGAGGTTGGAAGTTCATTAGTTTAACTTGTGTGTACTGTGGTAAAGACATGGGAAATGAAACTGTAGCCTGTAGCAACTCCCTTTCCGTGTTATCTTTTAATCATTATGTTCATCTTGAACATTTATGCTTGTGTGTTTCATAAAGTTTGAAGTTCTTTGTCAACATATGTGCTGGTGGACCATATAATGAATGAAACGGACTATGTAGCATAACCAAATGAAACAGCTGCGTAAGATTATACTGTGGAACTTTTAAATAGTGGAGACATCTTGCATTAAACTCACTCATGTGACATGCAGAGATGAGTTTCTTTCTGGTACGTAGTGTGTACTTCCACAGAAAAGTTGATGGTGGGAAAAATTAAGCATTTTAAGGTGATGCTTGGGGTGTTGGAGCGACTTACTGCTGAACTTATAGAAGAGTTGAGTCTGTGTAACATATTTAGCTGGAGCTTTAATCATCTTAGAAGGAAATGAAGGCACTGTTTCAGAAACTTCCTGATGTTCTGGGCATGCAGCTTAAAAAAAAAAAAAATCCAAACTGCTTATCCCAGATATCCCAGAACGATAACCTAACATGTGAGAATTTAAAATGGCAAATAGAGATGAGAAATAGTTTGAGAGTGCTTTGTTTTGTTTTCAACTATCTGCACTGCAGACTGTGTTCTCTGTTGAGCTGCTGTGAGTGTAGTGTTCAGCAGGGTGTAGAATTTGGAGACCCATGGCACAAATTAGGATATCTGCTCTGTCAGAGCTGATGAGAACCACCTCTCACTGAGCAGCGTAGCTTATGATGACTGAATGCAATGGAAGTGTTGCAGGTGAATGTGAATATAGGCTTTCCTTTGTATGGAAAGTGTGGTGTCAGTGCCTGTCTTTACCCAGAGTATTTATCAAAAGGATTTGGTCAGATGATAAGTACCAACCAGAGCCTTTTATATAAACCTTCACTTATAAACATGTACAACAGGAAGAGAAGCAGCCAGCTGAGTTTTTTTGTTTGGTTTTGAGCAAGTAAATGATATAGTGAGAGTGCAGGTCCTATGAGAATGATTAATCTGAAAGCTCTACTGTTGATGTTTCATATACACATACAAATTGTTTCTTAAGCATCCTCTAAGCAGTTAACATTATTAAAGCCATCCATATGCTCCTACCCCCACACAAGTAAGCACAGCGTTTTTTAGCTAAAATCAGGGTCTAATAGCATTAGAAGTTATTTTCCTCACAGCAGTATACTACGAGGGGGGAAAAAAGTTCACATGGATTACTGATGCATCTGTGTACATCTGTAAATTACTTTCCCCTGTATAAACAAGTACTTTTCCAGTAAGTCTTTGGTGGAATAACAGCATTGCTTTCAATTATATTGTCTGGAGTCCAGAAATAATACGTTTTTGGGTTTTGTTTGTCAGATAGGTGATGAATGGAGTGGCAGAGTTCTACTTCTGAGATTAACAGGATTCTGATTCCTTTTAGGAAAGGCAATAAAAATATGCAGGTGTTTTTGAAGTACTCACTGTAAATCTGTCACTTCAAGAAATGATAGATTCTTAGAAATTCTCTGCAGGAGAGGTTTGTAGACCAGCTCATACTAGATATTCTGAAAATACACTAAAATACATGTTTGTTGCCGAACTTTTAATGGGGATTTGTTTACATATGTTTGTACCTATCATGTTTTGATGGAGCATCTTATCAAGTAGCCACGGTAGGCTGGTGCCTCCTGTTGCGTTATTTGGGAGCCTCCAGAATTCTGAAGCTGTCAAGCATCTAGCAATGCTTGCTCTGGGAAGTTCTGCTTCATTCATCACTGTGTAAATTTCAAGGTCCAGACTAATAGGGCATGTTATGAACAACCAATTAAACCCAGTAAAACAATAATTAAAACCTGATAATAGCTGTGTAGTTATTGGCCAAAGTTTACATGGCATATTTTTCCGTCACGTTTCAGATCATTCTTGTGGCAACACTGTAATATTAATAGTCCATTATTTGTTTAAAATAAGCTTTTCAAAACTTGGACTTCGAAGTTGGAAGACAGCAAAGGACAAGGAGTTAAAATCTCGCGTGTAACCGTTTTACTGCTATAAAATTATTGACTCAGCTGTTTTCATTTGGAAAAGATTTAGGAATTGTTCTAAGCAGTGTAAATCATAAGCATGGGGAGTTATGAATGGATGGGGACTGGTATCCAAAGCATATGCTGTGGACTTCAGATGGTTTTGTTGTTGTTGCTGTTGTGACTTAAGTTGTTCCTTTCAGCGTGCAAGAAGCAAAAAAGGATAGTTAAAAAAAAAAAGAAAAAGAAAAGAAAAAGGGCTCAAGAACTTGGAAAGGATCCATCTTTCTGTTTGTCAAGGCTGCCTCAGACTTTTTCATTCCGTAGCTACTAAATTTTAATTAAGTTTGCTTCTGTAACTCTCTCTTCTTTTAGAGTTGCCCCCTCCGCTCTCTTGCCGTGCCAGACATTTCTGAGAGTTTGTTAATGCAGACACCTAGCTTAAATTCTTTTCCATTGTTCCGGATTATTTACCATATTCTCATTTCAGAGTCAGTGTAAACGAAGGCAGAAGTACCAAGTTGTTAGACAACTTTTTTGTTTGTTTTTTTCCCTGTACTTTTGCCTTCTCTTTGTGAAACAGCCCCCTTGTTATAATCATTGCTTTGTAACTTCATCTTTTCCCCCTCCCCATTCCCTCAAGAACTGTAACAAACCCTCTATTTTCGGAAGCAAACTGTTGCCATGTCAGTTGCGTTTCATTTTTCTGAAACTGGAAACAAACTGCTACTGCATTACAATACCATCAACTCTCTTTTCCCTCTTTACACAAATTGTAAGAGGAAGAGTCTAGTGCCCATTGCTGCGATTTCTTTGGCTTTTGAGCTCCACAATCGCTTGTGCTACGAACTGAATTTTGTTCAGAACCAGTGAATGACTCTGGTTTCTTGACTGCTTGCACTCCTATGAAGCAGCATAAATAAAGCTGCAGTTGGAAGGACACACAATGATTGTACTTAGGGATGTGCATTGGTTTACTTGGGATTTCTTACAGTAGTTTGACTGAGGTATCCATTTTCTAGTAATGCTATGTCTGTGCTGTAACACTGGGCGAAATCCAGCTTCCCTGTAGCCAGTAAAGTTTTGGCTTTTGCTTTCTGGTGGGATCCGATTTTCACATTAATATTGTTCACAATATCCAATTGTATGCGTAACAAAGAATCCAGTAGTACTGAATATAACTTTCAATAACTTTCAATAGTATAAAAATTACAGAAGATTTACAGCAGAACGACTGAAACACGTTCATCCTTACAACTGGAACAAGTTAGTAACTGCTCTTAGGCAGAGTGCTTTTTAATTCTTTCCAAGTTTCCAAAGTCTACCAAATGCCACGAAAACGAGGTCTATATTTTACTTGTCAAGCTGCTCTCAGCCTGAGAGAGACTCCTTCCTTCGTAATTGTGTGTGCATGGTAGATGCATGTAGAATTTGCATCTAGCTCCAAGTTAGACTCACAAGAAAGAATAACGTGGAAACTTACCAAGAAGAAAGGATCTTGCAGCTGGTTTGCTTCTGTCGTAGGTGGAGGATCTGGATGCCAAGATGCCTTTTCTTTCTGTGTTTCCCGATGTTGTGGATTGTTAAGCTGCAGTTGGAGCTGAAAACTGCTTTTGTCTTTCTCTGTTAGATCCAGGCTGCGCTGGGGAGTTGGGTTTCTCCATGCGATAACCAAATGATTTAAATCATTTAAATGTAACTGAAAAAAAAAGTTCCAGTATGCTTTATTCCGAGGCTCTGGGGGACAAAAAGCAGTGTTGTTTTTTTCTTTTTTCTTTTTTGAAACTGCGGTGTTGTACTCTCCCATGCAGAAGTGCACTAAGCAGCTACAGCTGACCCAGATTCCATATACATCACATTTGGGCAGTTTTTTTTAAACAAACACACCAGCCTCAGCCGTTCAGCCCACCTATGATGTCACCACCAACACGGAGAGCAGCAGAAACTCCTCCTTCGGATTTCCTATCCATACCCTCCAGAAACGCGGGGGCAGGGAGGCCGAGAAGTCAGGAACAAGGAAAGATTGTTTGCCAGCTGAGGGGAGAGTACCATATGGCAGCAGACTGTGCAAGAGTTCAGCAGGCAATTACAAATCAAACATTTTTACTACGCTGCCTAAAGATGCCTTTCAACTTGTTACAGTGCTGGGCTTCATTTAGAAGAAAGATTCTTTCAGGCTGATAAAACTCCCATTTGTGTTGCTGGGAATAAAAGGGGCAGCCTGGCTGGATACAACAGGGAAAAATGAACCATTTATAGTCTAGAAGAATGTTAATGGAATGTCGCATTCAATTCTTGACGTTCTCTTAATAAGAAGCAGTTCTAGTTGGTAAATGCGTGACGACTCTGATGCATGTGGGAGATGTTAGAACTGGGTTTGGTGGTTTGGGGTAGGTATCGGAATATTTGATAGCATCTGATTAGGGTCAGAAGTAGAAAAAGTAGAAGAGAATACAGCCAGTGAGGAATGCAGAGTGCAGTTCTGTTGAGTCAGGCAGCAATTCAGTGCATTTGTTTTACTGTCATCCATTTCTGCACAGAAGATAAACCAGTTACACTGGAAAGAATGACCTCCAGATGATTTCAGACCCGTTTTAGACTTTATAAAATTGCACCAGATAATTTTAAAGAGCAGCTCTCTCTCGATGTAGCTAAAAGAAAAATCCGTGCTGAATTGCTCAAGTCATTCAGGAAGATAATTGTACCACTGGCTTCTAAACTCATGCGTGATACTGCAGGTACTTGTTAACAGAGAATTTCTTTAATTATAATTAGTAGGCATTATTTATTTACTTAAATTAATTTTTCTTTCTACAGAAGGTAGAGTAGGTTTGGGCTTTTTAAGACCTGGTTGGGCGCTTGCTTAACAAAACTGAGTTCAGGATAGTTCACGCAGTCAGGGTAGCATCACAATATAAATGTGAATATCTGATCTTTCAGATTATCTTTCCATTTTTTTAATAAGCTGATTTTAGCCAAATGGAAAACTGAGCATTTTAGTATTAGATCAGGTCATATGTAATACCTTTTAATTCACTTTTTTATATGTCACCTTTCAGCCACAAGTATTTTAATTTGTTTCTGTGTGTGAGCGCACACGCGCATGTATGTGTTGATTTTGGAGCCGTGCCCAGAGTTTCCCAGCTCACATTCGGAGACTGTACTGGTTTAGGTGCTATACAAACACAACTGCTGTTCTAGTGAGATTGTATTAATGGTCTTCCACCTGTAAAGCCACGCTTTTTGTTATGATTCTGGTTATACAAGGCTGAGTGTGAAGCAAAATACACTTTTAGAAATTCCCCATGACTGAAACAACTTTCTTCAACGATATTTTCAAGTTTAGATATTTTAGAGGTCTTGTAGGATTTCTGTCTTGTGAAAGGTGTGGAAGAGCAGTTGCTTTTTAATGGCAGGATTAGTTGGTCAGGGTGTTTCATTTAATTGGGCTGAGAAAGGTTTGACATTTAGGTGAAATTCTAGAGATGGAGAATTAAAACAAGCAGTGTGTCGATAACGTGAACTTACAAGGAGGAGAATTCTCCCCTTTTTCAATCAAGGGATTGAAAGAACAGTGAGATTACCATGCTGGTGAGGAAAAGGCATAAGACCGGGAGACCTAAAAATAAAGTTGGATTTTAGCAGTAACAGTGAATGTAAACTGCACAATTTATATTGTGTTTCAATGCATGCACTTACTTAGTTAACTTTTCCCATGTTGCAAATTGAGTTTGAGTTTTCATTCCGGTTGAAGAGCTGTAGATGAGATGTTTTTTCCTCCTGCTGCTATTTTTGCTGAGTTGAAGGAATTGAAGTGGTAGACTTCCTAAAATCCATCAGTAAGCTTAATCAGGTATTTTAGCATTATGTGTTTACTATGCTTCATATTTGTCAAGGGGAATTCCTCACTGGTAGTGTGGCAGAAGAGTAGGTTCATGAGTAGCTGTGTGCGCTCTTGTAATTACTTCTAAATTTAGGAAGATGCTGTCGCTGTTCAAGGCAGTTAGCTAGTACATACCTGACACAGTGCAGGAGAAAAAGAACCCTCTGTGTCCCACTGAGAGTTGTTAATGAGGTAGGGATACCAAAACGAAGGACAAAGTCATGGAGCAGGGCAGAGATTCAATTCCAGATAGGGGAGGTATGGTGATGTGTCTTCTTGGAAGTCCAGGCATTAGTGCTGTTCTACTTCAAGGTCTGAAAGCTCTTGTAGATCTTGCCAATGATATCTCAGGCATATCCAAAATAACATACTGAGGTAATCTGTCAATGAAAGCAATAAATTCTTTAAAATTTTCTTGGCAACTTTTTCTGGTAAATATGAGACACTAAAGAAATTTTTCATTCCAATCTTGCTCAGGTATTTATCTGTCAGACTTGACGTACATTGATTCTGCGTACCCATCGACGGGGAGCATTCTGGAAAGCGAGCAAAGAACGAACTTAATGAACAACATCCTACGAATCATCTCAGATTTACAGCAGTCTTGTGAATATGGTGAGCTGGCATATGAATATTGTGGTGTTAAAGAGCAACTTCAAAAGCGTTGGTATTTGTCTTCCTTAATGCTGTGCAAGCAAGGTATAACCCTTCATATCCATCATTGCTCCCCCTTGCTCTCTCAGTTCAAAAGAGTGAAGGTTTATTTTGGTATCATTAGTTATGGTAGAGTATCAGCATAAGAAGAAAGAATAAAATTCTCTTTGTCTTAAATCACACACGTTTGCAGTTTGTGCTTCCTGGAGAAAAGCGTGGAATATGTTGTATTTAATTAGTAGTATTGCTGGTACGTACATTATAACTTGCATCTCTGCGTTCCATAAATTTATGATGATGTCTAAAAATAGTAAGATTGCTTTTGGAGAATTTCCTTCACTGGAGATAATAAAATATGTACAAGTTGTCTTTTGGACATTTACAGTGCCATTCATACATCAGATAAAAGTATGCTTCCTTCAAAGGTGGTCTCCCTCACAGTCCCTCTCTTCAATTTCTAGTCAAGTTGTAAAGCTGCATTTGTGATGGTGGAATGTGATATTAGCACAGAATTGTGGCTCCACTGAAAGCTCAATATAATGAGAACGTGGTCTGTGAAGGAGTCCTACAGGTTTGAGACTTCAGTTCGGCCACGGATTCTCTCCCACATCTCCCTTCCACATAATCTGATAAGCTGAGCAGCTCAAAGTGCTCTCCAAGGAAACATACTTGGTTTATGAAAGCAGAGAATGTAAACTCAGTGCATGAGAGTTTGAAGGTCTACAAAATTCAACAGCAATAGGGACTGTAGTTTGTACCTCTGTCTCACATTAAAAGGTAAGCAATCTGATTCTGTTTAAATACTTTCTGGAAAAGAACTTTGCTTATTGTACACTATGGTGATAATGAATGTCATCTGTTCTCCAGATATTCCTCTGTTGCCTCACGTCCAGAAATACCTAAACTCAGTTCAGTACATAGAAGAACTACAAAAGTTTGTAGAAGATGACAATTACAAGTAAGTGTGAAATGCTGTAACTGACTGTAATTCTTCACAGCATAACTTCAGGACATAAAACCTGTCACTTGTAAAATTCTGCTTACAGCAGGCAATTATCTCCAGTGCATCTGTTGCAAGTAGTGAGGTTACCTGTTAAGACAGGATAATTCTCAGCGTGTTGGATGGCATGGTTTCTTCGTTTTCTGTGTCTGACTGCAATTAATCTACCATCCTCTGAGTGTTCATTAATGAAGAGCCCATGCTAATGTCTCACATGTAACTCTTTCATGAGATTCATCTTACTGACTGAGCAGAAGGGCAGTGCTTTGTTCTGATGAAAAACAACACACTAATCTGTGCGTCCTGGTCTGAAGTTCTTACTGAAGGCTCTCACTTGTATAAAAGTTGTCCTCCTTTATTTTTATCCTTGGATTAGGTTACACAGTGCGAAATGTAAACGCCTGATTTTTGAGAATCAAGACGTTGTGCATCTGACTGCCCCTCCCAAGAAAGTATACCACCATAGACAGAGGCGCCTAATTTCTTAATGAAAAGATTATTACTGTATTAAATGATTTGGCATCCAGCAAAACTAGGGGTTGGAAATCTCTGGCAAGAAATAGGAATAAGCCCCGAGGATAGGAAGCAACCCAAAGCAGATCTGTTACATATGAAGAAGGTTTCTGTTTGCAACTGGCTGATCTGCTTGAGGAGGTTCCCCACCCGTTCCCATCCTGCCTGCCCAGGAAGTTTGTCACCTTAGTTGTGCTGAATTAGTTGCTTGTGTAGCTGTGTTCTAATGGTGGGAGGGGGCATGCATGCTAAAAAGGGCCAGATTATCCTTTCTAAAATTACAATTTATTAAATGGTAAACTGTTTACAGTTCTAACATGGATTTACTAAAAGGCAGCAAATAGGAACCCTTAAGTTTGTGTCAAAGGATGGTTGGCAGGAGCTCAGTCACCTGACTTCTTTTCATGTGTTTAATCCTTTAAGATTTGTGAGTTGTTCTCTGGAGCATGCTATGTGCATTTTTGTGCAAGTATCCAGCCTTATTTTTTCCACTGGAATATTCTATAGCCTGATTTAGAAAGAGTTCCTTACTTATCACAGAGTAAAGCTTTGTGGTCAAGAGCTGCAATTAAAAACAAAGCTTCAAATTGAACTCTGGTGTCTGATTCTTATTGGCAGAATCTTATGACTTCAGATTCCACCTTCCTTCTTCCCTATGAAGGAATATGTACTGGTGGGACTTCTATTGCTGATGGAGCTTCAGCCTCTTCAACCTGCACAACCCAGATCTTGATAGCAGGGAAACTGAGACAATTGCAAGCAGTAGACAAACATGACTACTATTCAGAAAGCCTGAATAGGCTTTTTACACCTGTAGGTTATATGTGTCTCCAAACTAAACGTTTCCTGTGCGAGAGGAGTGTATTGTGAAGAGCCCTTGTTACTCTAAGTAACTACTTATCTCTAAAAGCTCTGCAAAAAGGCTTACACTAAAGAACAGTCATTGTGACTTGAGAACATGCTTTTTCTTACCAAAGGACTTTATTTAAACTTTAGAATTGTAATCAATCATTGCTAAGCAGTCTGGTGATGGGAGGGAGAGGAACTGTCAAACTTCAAATGTAATCCTCTCCAAAAATAGATGCTTTTCCACGCTTACTAATTTCAAAGATTATAGTTCTGCAAATTGTGCAAACAAGATGTTGGATATTTATAGTCTGCCTCCTTTGCAGTGCTATTGAGAATAGCATTTAAAAGTGCCTGCTGTAGAAAAAGCCTGAGTTATTGCTGCAAGCAAGTTGATAATACATTTTTTGAAATGCCGAAGGAGGATTTTGGCTTTTGTAATAGTAAAGACAAGTGACTTGGCCCACTTGATAGCAAAAACAAAATGGAGGTATAGTGAATATAAATGTTTTATTCTAGGCAGGGAACAGTTGCACATTTGCAGTGCTTTGCTGTAGCATAAGTTTTGCGGTTGGCTCTGGTCCTCCTTCAACATGGTATTGCTTGTTCTGGTCTATATGAGTCAAAGTGATGAGTTCATTTATGCCTTGGTGTGTAGTTTTCTAAGCCTAGAGCCCTGCTGCAGTCATTTTTCCACATGAAGCAAAAAAGAACATTTGCAAATAATGTGTGCTAAACGTAACTGCAAGATGTATGTTGACATCATATTGGTTCTTAAATTGACCAAGCCAAGAAACTTCTAATTGCAAACTACGTACATCTCTCTCAAAAACTTCCTTTAGCACACCTCTATTTCCTGTTAATTTTTGATTCTTCTTTGATCCAGGCTTTCGTTAAAGATAGAACCAGGTACCAGCACCCCCCACTCTGCTGCTTCCAGGGAAGATTTAGTAGGTAAGATTAATCTGATTTCCATTTCACGAATCTTCGTGCTGCCATAGAATGAAAAAAAACATGAAAACCAAGATTTCTACGAAGCAAAATCTTTGTTCCTACCAAAAGCACGCATTTAATTGTTCATTTTTAATCCTGCACAATCAATCAACTCTAAAATATTTGTTTTTAAATGTCTGTAGGAGTACATCAGTAAGTTTGGTTATGAAGCATCTCTTACTAATTGAGTTTAGAAGGTTTTTTGCAGCTCGTCCACGGTTTTCTTCGAAGTAACCGTGATAATAATTCTAAGATTCCTTGGAAGTAATGTTGTCTTTGTTCCCAGGTTCTGAAGTTGGAGCGTCGCCACAAAGTGGACGGAAAAATGTTGCAGCTGAAGGAGCCTTGCTGCCGCCAACACCCCCTTCACCTAGGAACTTGATTCCACACGGGCACAGGAAATGTCACAGTCTGGGATACAAGTCAGCATTTTATTTAACCTGAAAGTCCTGAGATTTGTGTTGTATTATCTTCCAGTGTAAAGGCTTTGTTTTAAAATGGTGTGGTTTGTGTGCACTATTTCACTTGGAGACTAGTTCATGCCAAGAGCACAAATTCAAAATGGTAGTGCTGGTGGTGTCACAACTGATAGTTAGCTAAAATAGGAAGCCTATGTGTCTGCTAGAGTAATAGCTAGTAAATTAACCAAAATAGTCTTTTCTAACTGATAAAACTATCCCTTAGATCAACTCAACGCCATTTCAATATCTCTTTAAGATTAAAACTGAAATAATTATTTCTATTCTTATACTGACAGAGCTCCTTTGTAGATTTTTGACTTTGCATATTGGTGGTGTGAGTTTCCTCTATCTATCTAGTTGTACATCTGATATTTTGATAGTTATCGCATTGCTTCCCTTCTCATCTTTTCAAAATGCAAGAAGGTAACTTTTCTGTAATTCATCTTTAACCTTCTTATTCTGTGAGCTTACTTGCAAGCCACTCATATGCAAGAATGAAATTCTTCAGTTCAATTGCCTATGTGTTACCTTAAGACAATAAGACCTTATGATATCATAAGTAGTTCAAGGCCTTCTAATTTTCTCTTTGCTCAAGGAGTGCTGAGTAGTTTTGACTGAAGGAGATCCTTCAGGTAATAATGTTTGTTCTCTATCGTGTATGTGCTGGTGCAGCCTCCTGTGCCACTCGTCTAAGAGTCTGTCTGCAGCAATTTATGACTTGAGCCATGCTTTTTGTTAGGCGTTTGGAACAGGCTGCGTGTTAAAGCAGCATCTTTTGAAATGTGTCAGAGATGATGTAAGAGTTTTCTTCTTTTTTTTTTTTCTTCCTAGTTTCATACACAAGATGAATACAGCTGAATTCAAAAGTGCAACATTCCCGAACGCAGGACCAAGGCACCTACTGGATGACAGTGTCATGGAGCCTCACGTCCCATCAAGAGGGCAGGCAGAAAGCTCCACCCTTTCTAGTGGAATTTCAATAGGTGGGAACTGTAAGCATACCTGTGCAGTGAAAGGTCTACCAATTAGGATTTTAGCTTGTTTAGTTGGACATTCTGTGCAGTGGTTCTATTCCAAAATACCAATTTTGTTTTAGAACAGACTTAAGAAATGTAGGTGTGGAAAGGTAGCCTAAGTTGTACAGCACAAACCACAGGGTAACAAATTATTAAAAAGCAGATTGTTATTTTTGTGTCCTCTTAAATTATACTCCCCTCATTACCACTCTCCTACCTCATGAAGTGGAGAACCCCGTTTCATAGTTTCTTCTCTCTTCCAGCCCCTCCCAGTCTGAGTTGCTCTATATTAAAATGCCTTATAAAATTGACAATGAGAACTGTAAGTTTCTGACAGTCTTTTTAGAAGCTTAATTGATAAACACCTTTAGGTTGTCTTGGCAGGAGCAGATTGCAGTTTCACTTTCAGATACTTCAAAATGTCAGAACAGTCTTCATTGTGATAAATTATGTATCTTCAGTTGTTTAAGGTATCTCTTTGGCTTCCCGAGTTTCTTATGGGCCATCAGTTGCTTTATTTGTGTTGCTCTCAGAACCTTAAAGGGAGGGGAGGAGAAGGCAAATGCTTCTCGGATCTAGCTAACTGCAGCCAGAGTTGAGAAATTAAACTTCTGCCACAGTACCTTTTCTTGAAATGATGTGTTTGGTAGAGTGTTTCAATGTTCAGTTTTTTACAGTTATGGCAACAGATTTTTGTAGTGATATATCTTGCATTTGGACAATGTAACTGTAAAAAGCACTTCTTTTACTCCCCCAGGGAGAGAAACAAGGTCATCTGTTTTGCAATTATTTGGTTTTCAGGAATTGCTCTTGTATTTTGCTAAGAAGAAAGCCATCTTTTGAACAAACACCAGATTTTTCATGTGAAAAAGTCAAATATCTAGGGGGCAGTGATTTTTAAAATTATGCTAATGAGAAAACCCATGGAACTAGCTTAAATCAGTGTGTTTTGAACCTCTTCACATCAGACAGCTTCCACTATTAAATGTATAGTGCTTGACAGTTGTCTGCCAGAGCAGACAATCTACAGACAAAGTTGCCATAACCGTCCAGCACAGCTTGCATTCTCTGGGATTGCACCATATGGGAGATCAAAGCTCCTTGTACAGTTTATTACCTTCCAAGTAACTTCTCAACATTATGCAGGATTTAGGGAGGAAATATGACTTTGAGACGTAGCATTGCCCTTTCCTTAGTGCAGTTGATTTGGATCCTTCACGTGGCTCTTTAGTTGTTTGCTTTTGATGTTTTCTGTCTAAATGGTAGAGGAAACTTCTGCAGTTGACATTTTCTCAGGCTAGATTATTCTTTTACTTCCGTTAGTTTAGCAGGAAAAGTTTGCCAGAGTTGACAGGCAGTTTTTCGTAAGGTACGGTTTTGAACCTGTCACCATCTACATGTTTTGAGGAATACAGGCATTTCCTACTTTGTCTAATGTCTGAATCCTACAACTTTTTTCTATTACTTAGATCAGGCATGGCCCTGTCAACTTGATTAGTCACCCTTACAGGCTGGAATAAATTGCCCCTTTAGAAGACTTTATTAGGTGATTTGTAAAACATCAACCTTAAATGTTCTGTGGAAGATCACCATGTGTGATTAGTGCTTCAGTTCTTACATTCTCTTCCACCTCCGATCTCCCTTTGTTCAGAAACTTCAGTTTTTTATGAGTCTTTGGCAGAGTCCAGCATCATCAATGCTTTTGCTACCTCTTGATTATAAAAATGTCGATGCAAAAGAGGAATAGAGAAATACATAAAGTAAAAGAGAAATACATGTGTAGAAAGAGTTCTAGAAGCTTGCAGTATTTATTAATGGAGAATTCTTGGAACTGTAAGTTGTCTGACATTCTGTACTGCTGCCTCAGCAGTATTTAAAGAAGTCGATGGAAGCTGCTTAAGTTCCTCCATCAGGTTTGAAGTAGTCTGTTTACTCAGTACTTGGAATTGGTACAGTCGCTGCAGCAAAGGTGGTTTACCAGGATCTACACAACTTCAAAAGATGGACAAGAAAACTTCTGAATGTATGCACTGAAAAGAGTGTTATTTCTCTCTCCGCACATAAATGTGGATTTAGACCTGTTGCTCTGAAAACAGGACTGCCTTTTCTTAGATAAAAGCCTATATGGGACTTAAGTTTTTGGATAAACAATTCCTCTTCAAAATGTGACCATTGTTTCTGATATGCTGGCAGCTTGAATGTGACCTTAATGATGACTCTACTACTTCACTGCTACTTTAAATCACTCTTTTGTTTTGAGGGCTCAGAGCTGTTTGAGCTTTTCCAATCCTTTCACATAGGAGGATCTGGCAGTCTGCCTCTACCTCAAGTATCCAAAAAAGCAGCAATGTAGCAACAGCTTTTATAGAACATTTGTGTGCAGCACAAATACCTTTGTAGTATTTTGTACAAACTGAGGGTATCCAACCTTCTGGCTTGCCTGGAGCACATTGAGTGAGGAGGAATTTTCTGGTGCCATGTATAAAATATAGAATACAGTTAATGTATATAAGTTACAAAACTTTAAAAAAATATGTATTTTTATTAAAATGGTAAAAGAGACAACAAAACCATGAAACTAGTGGGATATATGACCTTATTTTTGTGAAGATGGTGCATCCTGTGTCTGGTTTGATGGAACTGGTTGCAGTTCTTAGTGAGTTCTCAAGGTGATAGTCAGAGATAATTTTACTCTTCCTGTACTTTGTCTGTGAAAACAGTTCTTCACAGAGGTATATATTGCCAGAAAGTGGCGGTGTGAATAAGGCATGATTGTGAAGCTACGGATATTTTAACCTGGTAAGACAGGTCTTCTAAAAGTCTAGTAAAGAGACATGATCAAATTTTTCATTGAGTTGAATGTCTGATTGCAACTCTATACGTTGTTTGAAAACATGCAGGTAATGTATTTATGTCAACTGAAAATGGAGTCACGGATATACCAAAAAATTGGTGACTTGGGGGGGACTCTTGAAGCCTGTTCTTAAATTACTTTATCAAAACTGAAGGCAGGGTTGCATATTTTTGCTGTTCAGGACTGCATTTGGGCAGCAAATCAAAATGTATAAAATTATTTCCCATAACTTGAATTTGCCATAATATAACGTTAATTTTGAATGCTGCTATAATCTGAAACATAGCACAGATAAGTTGATTTCCACCTTGAATGTATGTATTTAACTCATTCAAATGTGTGGTCAAATACACCAAAAAATGCTGTCTGTGAGCCGTTCTGACACAAATTATGCTTCTGATTCCATAAGTGACTTGATTTCATTTTGCAAATGGTAACATTTTTTAGCATTTTGTCCTGATAATTTAAAAAGTCTTATATACCCACTTAATAACAAAAAACACGTCTTCAGAGGCATGCACACAGGTAGGCTGAAGCATTATCAGCAGTCACTCCATTTTACTTGCCAAGTGGCACAGGCACGTGTAACGTAGTATATGTGGGTTTTGTTTTGACTGAGTGTATGTGGTGGACACGAGGCAGAATTGACACTTGCCTTCCCTTGTACAGTGTTCCTGTGCAGTCTGTGCTCAAGCTACACACAGTCATCTCATGAAAAACATCTCTAAAAATCACATAATGTTAGAAGCTCATGGTCCTGTTGGGCCACGTGTGGCCTGCAGGTTGGATATACCTCATCTAAGTCATGAGAGCGTGCAAGTTCCTGCATCTTGTTTGTCATACCTCGTGCCAGTCGCCTTTCCCATTGATAAATGACTGCAGTCATTTTATAATTCAGAAAAGCAATTATTAAACAAGGATTCTTCAGTGTACTGCTTCTTCAAATACATAAGGACCCTTCCATTTGGATTTGTCCAGTTATCTGTGATAGAAGCTTTCAGACAGAAAGGAAGAGATCAGTTGCAGTACCATTACGGTAGAGTAAGGTAGCCAGACAGACATCTGGTTCTGTTACTTTTTTACTTACAACACATGTTATCTGAACAAAAGTAAAAATTTTTTCCAGCAGTGCCACAGATACCCTAAGTACAAGGAGCACTAGACCAAACACATACCTGATATCAAATTGGAAATGTTTACATGAACTCAGAGATGTTAACAACAGAGATTTGTCTCATCTGAGTTTTAGACATTCATGTTTTGAACAGCTGCATTTGAGCTACTCATCTGCAGCTTTTTATAATCACACAGAGAGATAGTATCTTCAAGGGTATGATTCATCCCATTCTCAAGGGGGTAGTTGAAAACAGGTCATATGACTTTTGTCCTTAAGCACTTTAGTTCTCTGGATAGCAAAGATGGATCTGACAGCTAACACAAAATGAAAGTATGGATGGATACCACTGAACGAGACTTCTGTTTTTTGTTTTTAGTGAACTGGGATGAATGCATTTACTATTCAGCAAAAGCACAACTTGCTATCAGTTGGCATTAAAGCTACAAGATAGTTTTTTCCTGTGATCCCTATGTTTTGATGTGGTCTCTGCATCCATTCTTTCAAAAGAGATGTCTGAGCATCACTGTAGGCTGGGTTGAAGGAACTACCTGCAAACCTTTACCAGCTGTCTGCCTGAATTTGCCCACTGTTTCCTTCTCATCTAAAAGTAGGGTATAAATGAAGGTACTGTTAACTAGATCATGGTTCTGTAGTCAGAATCTTTATTTTATTCATAAGGTTGTTGGTTTTTTTTTAAGATTACAGTTTTCTAGCATAAGATACGTATATTTTTATTTATTTATTTATTAAATTCTTCACATACTCAAGCGTCTTCAAGTAGCTCTGGAGCAGTGTTCACCTTCATGTTCATAGGAGTGTGGGATTTCCAGCACTTTAGATTATATTTGTAAGAGTTTTGGGTGCAAATTAAGTTTTAACCTTAGCTCTTCTTTCCTTGGACCATTTTTTTTTCTTACTTTTCCTAGTCTACAGGGCTGTGTGTGAAAGGTCTGAAAAACTCAAGTTCTAAAATGCTTGCATTTAGTTGTGTATTCCAGTTGGTCAAGGATAGCTTGAGCCTTTATTTTAATTCAATCAGATAAATTAATACCATAGTCTAGGAAAGGCATGTGAAATCAATGCAAATCAATGCAAGAAGGTGACTTTGTGGAAACAGTACATTTTGCACATCTAAACTGGCATAAAATGCTTACAAGGCTATCAACTTCATAATGAAATCCTCTATTGAGTCTCCATCTTGAAGTACTTGAATTCTACAAGGGATTTTATTTCTCTTTAAATTAATGAGGTGTAGGTGTAGATATACAGCACACATGTTTTCAGGTTTTCGGCAGCTTTTACAGTAGGGAAGAACTCTACTCAGCCAAGGTTTGTTTGAGTCTTACCCCTGTGTACTGTTCAGGTGTTTAGGACAGGTCAAGAAGATCAAAGATCTAAGTTGGGTAGGATTTCAGGCAGAAGAATATTTTATATTCCTTTCAAACAAGCATTGTAGATGCCAATCTCTTGCTCTGATTCTGACTACCCCTTTTCTGCTGTTGTGTACTATCATGTAGGGATATGGTTCAACAAAAAAAAACAAAAAACAGAGCTGTGAAGTACTTTAAGCTAAAAATGAGCATCTAGATACATGGATTCGAGAGGAGAGAAGGGACATCCAGCACCCCTGGCCTTCTCCCACCCTTAATATTATTTGGTGAAGGGCCTTCTTTCTGCTCCTGCTCTGTTTTGTGATCAGTGCAGGTGTGCACAGCCTCTGTTTTTGCCCCATCTGTATCCTTTAGGTTCTGCTCTTTTTGTTAGCACTGTGGAAGTAGTTATTAGTGATATTACGTCTGTTGATTTTCTGTCCGTATATTGAGTTGTCAGTCAGTCTTAACACCATTATTGTTGATTAGAAAACCAAGTTGAGCTCTTTAAACTATCAAACAATACACGATACCAAACAAGTTAAAACATCTTAGAATTTTTGTTATGGTAATAGATTTAACAAGGCAGAACATAATTTTTAGGACATGAAGTCCATCTCCATGCTGTTTGCTAGACTATACACGCTACAGCAAACAAGGGTCAGGCCTACTGGCTGATTTTTTTAATGTGCTTTTGCATTAGAATTTCAAGCTCTGTCAGGTCAGTTGCTGGCTATAGTGACTAGAGCTTTGGAAACACTGTGTAACTGGAGCCAAAAGAGTGTCAGTTGCAGATTTGAGAAGGGGAAAGAATTTTTAGTCTGAATACTTTTTAAGCTCTTTGGGGTTGGTTTGTTTATATTAACACCTGTTTAACTTTAGGGACTAACTTATGGATAAAGGAAGCCTGTGTTAAATGTTCCATATCCTCAGACTTTCAGCAACGAATGGATGCTGTGATTGGTGGGGGGAATGGGTATGCCATGGTATAGGCATTCCTTATCACGGAAGTGGAAGCCTAGCCTCTCTCTCTGGGTGGCTGCAGCAGAGGCATGTGTATGTGTATCTGGAAATGCAAATGGCAAATTCACTTCTGTATTCAACTGTGTAAACAATCCTGAAAGTTCTCAGATGGTCGTCAGCACAGTTAGCAAGAACCCATTTTATTAATTGCTGCTTTTCCTAGGGAAGGAAAAGGCCTTCCTGCTCTACGGTATTCATGTTAACAGCAATTAAGAAAACTAGGAAGATAACGGTATGTGTCAGGTGGTTTCTTAAATAAAACCAGAACTTATGCAGAGGATTACTTAATAGAAATGATTTGAACTGCCTAGAATTTCTTGTTGAGTTTAACCTGAAGACCTGCTTGAGGTTGTTGGAAAAAAAAACAAATATTGAGTACATACTTGCGAAAAATTTAAGAAGGTGATATATTTTTAAAGTACTGAATGAATGAAATATTTCCAGTTGAGGTGATAGTTAAATAGTGCACTTTAATGTTTCAACAGAATTTGACTAGGCATCTGATTTTTAATATGTTAAGCAGTTCCTTTCACCTCTGTTGTTTTGAATGGAGGAGTATAATATTTTTTTCTTTTGAGGAAAGATTTTTTTTTTTTTAGTGTATTTTGTTGTGCAAAAAATCTTGAGTTTCTCAGAATGTAAAAGAAGTCCCATCAGATACGTTCTGTGTAGGTGTTAAAGAGAGCAAGTTGAGTGCTAAAATTCAGCTGTTTCCAGGTTTGTGTTATAGTTCTTTGGAGAACTGCATAGGCATCTACATAGCTGGGATGGTTACTCTGCTTTCTTCTAAATTAATGTTGCTTTGAAAAGTGTAATAGCTTTATCAATGAAACCTTTTGGTCCAGCCCCCAGAATGCTTTCAAGTTTTTCTCACTGTTCTGCATGTGTCACTAGGATTATTGCTTCCTGAAAGATGACCTTCCAGCTCTTGGGCAGCAGCTTGTTTTGCCTTTCTAAAAGCAGCTGCTGAATATTTTTGTTAGAATACTTAGCATGGTATTTGATATGTAACTTTCTTAACAAAACCAATGTAGTTAGCATCAAAATGTCATTTCAGATAAAATTTAAACATATCATCCTGTTTAAATATTTATTAAAAAAGCAAACCTTTGTAATACAGAATTTGTTGTGCGGTTTCTTGAAGTAAGACCTGTTACTCAGCTACGGTAACAGTGGCTCTTAGATGCACTGTTCTCACAGCTGCTGGATAATGCCATCTATACTGACTGGAATCTTTTTTAAGCTGTTTTTGTTCCATCAAGTCCCCTTACAACCCAGCTATTGTAAAACAAGAGGTGGTGCAGATTACAGGTACAAATCTAAAGGATTTGTACTGATTTGCTATCCTCTGAACTACGTAGAGGATAAATGATCAGGAAGTATGAAATCTTCATAAATGTGGCAAAGAAGCAATCACAGAAGTCAGCTGTACTTCTTGTCTAGCAGCAAGTGGCCTGCTGCTGTGACTTTTAAGTACTTAAATGCTGAAGCGTGTAAGCAGTAAAATATTAAAGACACTCCTAGAAAATGTTTAGTCATCTCTGAGTCTTATACTCCTCTTTCTTGCAGCTCTTTGTGCCTGGCTTGGGAGCCAGTAATTCCACCAGAACGTCACTTTTATGTCATTTAGCTTCTTCCACTGTAAAAGTTACCTTTCATGTTAATGTGATGCAGGTTAGGATGTTCTTTTCGGGGCAGAATCAAGGAGTGAGAAATAATCTGGTGTCCCATGGAGAACTGTACTAGATCGTGTCAGTAAGATGTTGAGCTCATGTTTGGCAAAGAGGCTAAATTGAATTGGCTGGCAGGTAAAGGCATGTACGTTCTCTTACATTTTGCATGGAGAGAGGTACAGCCAGTGCTGAGATTTTCATAGCTCTTACAGTACTCCTGCTGTGTGTGAATTGTTTCCATCTTTATTCTGTGTTTACTCAAGAAATATCCAAACCTCTTTGTACTGCTTAACTCTTCAGGGCACATCAACCCTGCTGATTTTTCTGCATGAAATCACAGGGAAATTGTCATTATTTTCAGCCTTTGTTTTGCTGTGGGAACCCTTAAGTAAGGCACGCTGATTCCAGTTGTTTTGTGGTTTTAAATTTGCTTGAAAGTAATTCTAAATAACCTCTTCCTTTTAATATATTCAGGTGGGAATGCAAGCCAGTTTTCAAGTTAGAGTGCCAAAACAACAGATCCTTCAGGAACAAGTCTTCAAAAGTACCTGAAAGAGTGATAAAAGTTACTTGATCAGCATAGATGGTAGTAGTTATAATTATTGAAGCAGCTAAAATTGTACCTGTTAAAGCCATGAAAGAAAGCAGATATTTGTGAGATACTTCCTTCAGGTTGCTGGAAAGCTGATCACAGAATTGTATACGTATTGATTTTTTTATTATTATTATTTTTATTTTTAAGAACACTGCACACAAAACTTGTTGACAGTATTTAAATACCTTTTTAAAGTGCATATTCTGTTAATCAGAGAACTCAGCATTTACGATCATCCTTGAATTTTTAAAATGTCTGTTCCCTTATATTTAACCCTTTCAGATGCACCTAGATGCAGTCCATTTTAATCTCTGCTTCAGTTTAATGTGAAATTCGTGAAGTAAACTTTAACCATTTTCACTGTAGTATTTTGCTGAAGTACATTAGATATTTAATCTTAAATATTCTGAGGAGAAACAGCCATAGTTGAAGGAGTTACGTTGTGGGTGATGAAATGAAGTTACCATTCATTCTTATCTTTTTCTAGGTAGCAGTGATGGTTCTGAGCTCAGTGAAGAGACTTCTTGGCCAGCATTTGAAAGGTAAGAAAAGCTACCACAGAATCTACGTTTCTTTATTGAGACATTACTGCTTATGATCTCTCAGCCCTGAAAATGATTTTTTATTTTAGTGATCTGTGGATCACTTGTAAGAATTTGAGAGCCAAAGTTTATTAAACTGTGAGGCTTGCTGAATCTGGTAAAGCAGCAGAGGTGTATCTTCTGTTCACTAGTAGTTAGCAGCATTTGTCTAATTGAATGCCTACTCATTGCACAAATCTAAAAAAAATCAGCCCAACATATCATTAAACCCCAACTGATTTTTCAACTTTTATATATTTGCATATCTTGTGTATGGTGTTCATGTAACCTGTTGATTTTCACTTTCTCTGAGGTACTTCATCCAGTTTTATTCCATTTGTTCTTGTCATTGACATCTTCACTTGTTTTTTCTCCCATGTTTTCTCGAGTTCATTGTTACTTGCCTCTCTGTTACATAGGAAAGCACAAACCTTACTTATGTCTTCTTTTGTGGTTCAGAATTAGTATGTTGCCCCTTATCTAGATACCTGCAAATACTCAGGCTATATTGCCCAATGTAGTCCTTTCTCATGGCTTTTGAGAATGTGGAAGAAGACTCACATCTGCACCTTCCAGGAAATGGTGGAAGTTTCATCTTCACACAGCTTGATAAGATGAGCCATGAAGTGCTTAGTTTGCTTCAGTAACTTGATTTCAGGTTATCCATCAGCTTCAGAACTGCCTTGGATGACTTCTGCC
The DNA here is from genome assembly GCA_013399175.1 of Odontophorus gujanensis. Classification (NCBI taxonomy): domain Eukaryota; kingdom Metazoa; phylum Chordata; class Aves; order Galliformes; family Odontophoridae; genus Odontophorus; species Odontophorus gujanensis. Next base: position 218,139 of record VXAB01008181.1, on the reverse strand, counting down.
ATGCTGTGAAGACATGCTTGTTACAAGTACTTTGTTGAAGAGACTTGTAGTCAGGAACTGTATCACAAACCTTCTTCTGCTTGAATTTATTCAAGCCATTCCAAGTTGTGTTGCTTTTTGGCTGAAAATTTTGAAGATATCTCAGTGTCAAAGGTGAACACTTTAGTATCTCGTGCTATAAATATGATTATATGCATGAGCAAATACGCTTACTGTTTCATTAGGTAAGAAATAAGAACATTGCATAGAAGCATAGAAAGAAGGTCGGGTCAGAAAAGAGATCTGTAACTTTTATGTGCTCTCTGATGCAACATGCAGTTTTCAGAGGTTTTCATCTTACTTAAACTTCCCAGCTGTATTATGGAATTAATCAAGTTCAAGATATTATTTAGTCAAAAAAGGCATGGGAAAACCTTAGACAAAGTGATGAGTTCAGCTGTGTACGCCTCAATTAACAAAAACAAAAACTAATTTTCAGTAAGTCTCACTGTGTATCTTGTGATTCTGGAGGACAGCAACACTCTCCAGGATTGTTTGTGTGGACCTGTGAGGTAAAGCAGGTTTTTACATCCGTGTTGTGAGGAGAACTGGCTGGCCTGGACTCCTCCTAGTTTAAAAGTCTTGCTTCGTGTCCAACACAAGTATGTCAGAACATCTTTTTCCTCTAAATTCCCCATTCCTTCAGTATTTTCTGTCCTCCTGAGAAGGGCAGTTTGGTAACTCCACTTGAAGTTCCATGTTTTTGACAACTGGTTCTCTCCTTTGCTTCCAGCAAGAAGGATTGATTTCTTAATTGACATTCAGAAAATGTGAAATTCCTTGATATGCAACTGCTTTGTGTCTGCCCTTTGGTTTATATGATGCTGAAGCATGTTGTGAAGTTAGGTAATACGCTGAAATGCAAATATTAAGATGTATGATAACTAGAAAGAATATCCCTATAATTTTTATCAGTGTGGCTACCACTCTTAAAAGAGTTATTAATTAAGAGAGAAACATCAGTTGTCTGGAATTGACAGGTACTGGCAAATTGGGATGTAGTCAGTGTTCCTAATGACTGTGCCTATGCCATGCAAGTGGGAATTCAGTATTCCCATTTAGAAACAGGATCTTTGGATAAGAGAACTCAAATCAGCATAATAATAGAAATTAAATAGAAATAATGTGCCTAACAGGAAGAAATGAGATGCATATTTCCCAAGTGACAGGAGGAAGTGTATGGAATATCAAATATTCTTGTCTTTTTTTTCTGTCTCTCCTGTTATTTTTAACTGGAAAATGCAGAAGGGAGGAGAACTACAGTCTCTGTGGTATTTTTTTGAATTCTTTTGAGGGTAAACTGATACTGAATCTCGAGAGAGCTTTCAGCATTGGAGAGTCCCTTTAAGTTAATCAAACTTACTCCAAATAACTTAATTTCCAGTTGTGGCAGTGATATCATTTTAAGGGTAGTGTATGGAGTGTCACGTCATTCTCATTAGTTGTCAACCTGGGTGTCTGAATAGATTTACTTTATGTAACTCAAATCCAAAAGTGATACCCTCCTTGTAATGCAAAAAAAAAAAAGTAAAATTAAGAAAACTTACCTAACTTGCATGTGAAATAGCTGTATTGCCTGTATGTACAACTCACTTACAGGTTTTCTTTCATCTTAATTACTGTTTGATTTGTCCAGATCTTGAATGTACTTTAAAAACAAAAAATATTTTGTACATTTTTGTACATTTCTTTTACTTGTAGGTGGTAATTCATTAGTAACATGTTGGTGATTCCTCATGCAACAGAAGAAATAGTTTCAGCTGGTTTCAAAAGAAAGCCACGGCAACAATGAGCTCATTAATTTTTCTTGTTCAATCCTGTTGACTTTTACTGTATCCCTTTTGTGAGCCTTTTACTTCTGTGGGCTTTTTTGCCTGCTATTCTGAATCCTGATTGGAACACAACAGTGCTACTTCTTTAGGCTTCCTGTTCTCAGAAACACTGCCCTGACCATATAAAAACATCTTTTCAGTTAGTGCAAAGCTTTAGGCTTGTAAGCTTCTTGGTCATGTTGTTAACCACCCGCTTTCTGCAGAGTTGGGTTTCAGCATAATAAGCACAATTAGGAAAAAAAAAAAAAAAAAGGATGGAAAAAGGAGGTGGTATCAAAGTGGACATTTTTCTGTTGATTTAAATGGAGTTCAGTAAACTTTCTTAGTTCAGGAAGTCAATTTTCAGTAAAGCAAAGCAGTATTCAAAATGGAGGTCTGGAACACTAATCCTGGACACCAGTATAGATCAAATTATGGGGCCTAGAATGTGAAGCTTATGTGTAAAGTTGAAGGTTGACATTAATTGGAGAACTGAGATGTTGCTTGGTTTCCTTCAATGAATCTTAAAAGCAACAGTGCTTGTCAGTCAATCCCAAGATATTTTGGTAGAGCTTCTGATTCCCTTCAACCCAGCAGCTTGTGTGTGTCTACTCATAGAATTAAGAATGTGTTCTTTTTTGTTGTAACATCTTAGTCAAAATTTTAAGACCTCAACGTGTTATTAATATACCTTCCTTATAGAGATGTAGTTTCTAAGAAGTAAACGCAGGCTTTTCTCTCAACAGTTGCCTTCAGTGCTGATAAAACACTTCAGTATTATGAGTATCGCCAAAGTGAGCACCTAATCAAATAAAAAGCGTGGTATCTGCCTTTGCATATGCTTTTGTAAATAAAATTATCCTCTGCTTTTTTTGTGTGGAAGAATTGGCTTTGTGATACGGACACAAAAGAAAATTACTAAGCTGTTTTAGCAGTCGTGCTGTTTGTGTGAATGAAAGTATATGTAATACATACAATTTATAATGGAATCCAACAGGAACAGGTTGTACCATTCTCTCGGTCCGGGGACAAGAGTGTCACGAAATGGCTATCGAGGCCACATGAAGGCCAGCAGGTACAATCCCCACTGCACACAGAGGTGTCAAACTTTCCCTCTGGTGTTGGTGATTTGGTTTGGTTTAATAATTAAGTGGTGTTTTCTGATGTTCTCTTTTTAACTCACATGCCCCAATAAATAAAGGTAAAGACCTTTTTCTTCAGACTTCAAACTCTCTCCTTCTGTGACTTAATCTGTATCATCATAAGGGCTTTTGTTCATTCTGGTCTGCAAATCCCAATTCTGAACCACTGGGTCTCTGTATCCATGCTTAAAGGTATTTTACCATGGGTAGCTTTTTAACTGCGTGCCACTGTGTAGTAGTGTTGCTAGTCCTGCAGACAGCAGTGTTCCTTCCTGTGCTAAAGGCTATAGCACTCAAAATGTGTTCTTTGTTAGTGGTTATTTATGGAATTTCTTTTCCCCAAGATAAGTGAGATGGTTAAACTCATTAAATTCGGCCCCAATTCTGTATAATGTATAGCGTTCTTTGAAAGCTGGTACACTACTAATAGGACCAATTCTTCTGAGTAATTAAACATTGTCTGCAGCAGTGTGGCACTGTAATTGGGAAAGAAATGGCAGATAACTATGCATTTTTTCACATTAAGAAGCAAGCATTATCTCACTGAGTTAAACTCATGTTCCCATCGGTGTCCAAAATTGTCTCCACATCCTCATCCTCATTAGGTACTGCAATGAAAAGGTTTGCTGGATGTCCAGTTTACTTTGAATAAGTACAAGTGTAGGATACATAAAGCAGGAAATGCTGGCTTACTTCAAAACAAGTCTCAAGCACTGTTTAACTTGTTGGCTTTTCCAGAAAGCTGCTGGGTTCAGCATTGAGTTGTGTGCTCTGATTGACATTCACTGAAATGATTCCGTAACTGTAATAAAACTAAGTTTTATTTTTCAGTGCTGTAGCTGGCATTTGTCTTTGCCCTTTGCTCCTATATCCTATGTGTGTTAGATCAGGAGCACACCAGATGCATTAAAACACCTTAAAGCTGTGGTTTGGGTTTCTGCTCTTTGTTACTGCTCCTTCCCACTGTTCTTGCTCTTGGATATTTTAAAGATTGTGCATGTTAGAGCTTTTGCTTTGTTTTTTGATGTGCTAATGATTCCAGTGTTTCTAACAAAAACAACAGGAAATTTACAATCTTTCTTGCAAGGACTGAAGGAGATGTTTTAACACATAGAGCAACAGTACTCCAAATGTTTGCCAGTTAAAATTAATTGTTCTTGAATTTCAGTTGTTTAAGCTTTAATTCTTTTTCTAATTAAAGATTACTTGCTTGGCTAATTTTTCAGATCACTTTTGCTTGTGAGTATAAATTCCACTGCAGCAGTTCCTTATAACAGCCATAGTCTTTTTCCACAATGAAGTCTAATAAATAAGAAACTGGCAATTATAAATTAAAATGCAGATGTTTGCAGTAGTTTGAGGTAATAATTGGAGGACTTCACTAGGAAAAATATATTATTTTCACACATTTTTTTTCACATGCTCCTTTCAGCTCTCTAGAATCTGAAGATTTGGCAGTTCATTTGTATCCAGGAGCAGTTACTATTCAAGGCGTTCTCAGGAGGAAGACTTTGTTGAAAGAAGGCAAAAAACCCACAGTAAGATTTTTTTTTTTTTTCCTTAGGAAAAAAACCACCCTCATTTTCTCGGTTTCTTCCTTTGCTCAATTATAAGTACAATAAATGGCAAATATGCAGTTGATTCATGTGTCTGAGTTCCCCTTTGCCTTGCTGATAAAGGCTAGGATCACTGCTACATTTTGCATTCCTCTGTCAGGGTGGTTTTGTTCAGTTTATAAGGATATGCCCATGATGTACGAAGTGGAAGTACAGTGCAGCTTAAAAGTTTGTACGAATGCTGATAACCTTAAAGGTGATGGACATGTTTCATCTTCCTGAATGGTTTATTGATAGGTAATAACTCTTAGTGATTGCATTTCAAATGTCTGATTATGTATTAGAAACCAGAGTAGGTATTCATGTCAAAGGAACATGCNAGAAATGGCAGATAACTATGCATTTTTTCACATTAAGAAGCAAGCATTATCTCACTGAGTTAAACTCATGTTCCCATCGGTGTCCAAAATTGTCTCCACATCCTCATCCTCATTAGGTACTGCAATGAAAAGGTTTGCTGGATGTCCAGTTTACTTTGAATAAGTACAAGTGTAGGATACATAAAGCAGGAAATGCTGGCTTACTTCAAAACAAGTCTCAAGCACTGTTTAACTTGTTGGCTTTTCCAGAAAGCTGCTGGGTTCAGCATTGAGTTGTGTGCTCTGATTGACATTCACTGAAATGATTCCGTAACTGTAATAAAACTAAGTTTTATTTTTCAGTGCTGTAGCTGGCATTTGTCTTTGCCCTTTGCTCCTATATCCTATGTGTGTTAGATCAGGAGCACACCAGATGCATTAAAACACCTTAAAGCTGTGGTTTGGGTTTCTGCTCTTTGTTACTGCTCCTTCCCACTGTTCTTGCTCTTGGATATTTTAAAGATTGTGCATGTTAGAGCTTTTGCTTTGTTTTTTGATGTGCTAATGATTCCAGTGTTTCTAACAAAAACAACAGGAAATTTACAATCTTTCTTGCAAGGACTGAAGGAGATGTTTTAACACATAGAGCAACAGTACTCCAAATGTTTGCCAGTTAAAATTAATTGTTCTTGAATTTCAGTTGTTTAAGCTTTAATTCTTTTTCTAATTAAAGATTACTTGCTTGGCTAATTTTTCAGATCACTTTTGCTTGTGAGTATAAATTCCACTGCAACAGTTCCTTATAACAGCCATAGTCTTTTTCCACAATGAAGTCTAATAAATAAGAAACTGGCAATTATAAATTAAAATGCAGATGTTTGCAGTAGTTTGAGGTAATAATTGGAGGACTTCACTAGGAAAAATATATTATTTTCACACATTTTTTTTCACATGCTCCTTTCAGCTCTCTAGAATCTGAAGATTTGGCAGTTCATTTGTATCCAGGAGCAGTTACTATTCAAGGCGTTCTCAGGAGGAAGACTTTGTTGAAAGAAGGCAAAAAACCCACAGTAAGATTTTTTTTTTTTTTCCTTAGGAAAAAAACCACCCTCATTTTCTCGGTTTCTTCCTTTGCTCAATTATAAGTACAATAAACGGCAAAGTGGCAAGTTCAATGGCAGTTGATTCATGTGTCTGAGTTCCCCTTTGCCTTGCTGATAAAGGCTAGGATCACTGCTACATTTTGCATTCCTCTGTCAGGGTGGTTTTGTTCAGTTTATAAGGATATGCCCATGATGTACGAAGTGGAAGTACAGTGCAGCTTAAAAGTTTGTACGAATGCTGATAACCTTAAAGGTGATGGACATGTTTCATCTTCCTGAATGGTTTATTGATAGGTAATAACTCTTAGTGATTGCATTTCAAATGTCTGATTATGTATTAGAAACCAGAGTAGGTATTCATGTCAAAGGAACATGCTATATGGCTGTGCTTAAAATGGAAAAGAAAAGGGGCAAGCATACTCAAGCGTATTTTAGCATTTCTTTTGTACATTATGCTTATTTTTCCCCTTTCTCTCTAGGTAGCATCTTGGACAAAGTACTGGGTAGCATTGTGTGGAACCCAGCTCTTTTACTATGCTGCAAAATCTCTGAAGGCTACAGAGAGAAAACATGTATGTAAAATAGGCATATTTCAGTGTCATTTAACAAAACTAGAATACGATTTCCTGATGTAAACCTCGAGATAAGTTTTGAGTGTGATTTCTAGTGCATACTATCCTGTCTTCCAGTCAGTTGGTTCACCTCATATGGATATGCCATAGGGAAAATATCATGCATGCTGATGTGCTGCAACAGGAACATCTGCTTTGCATATGCCATGAATTTGTATGTCTGTAAGGATGGAAAGTATGTCATGGGGTCTGTCTGCTTTTTTAAGGTAGAAGTCGTATCTGTTGATGGTTTCTGAATCTTGCAAGAGTTTACTACCTGAAAGCCAAACAATTACTGAGAAATCTTTAGATATGGCATTAAGATTTCAACTGCTTTTGTATGTGTGGTAAAATGAGACTACTCTCTTTTTCTCATCCCATGAACTACAAGTGACTACAAAACACTTTATACGTTACACAAAGAGCTAGCATATCACATGATGCTGGCTTTCCCTTTGTCTGCTGCTACTTAATTTGAAAGAATCTAGAAATACTTTGCTTATATGGGAAAGTAATAAAATGAATTTTCTGTTGCCGTTCCAGGGATGTCATGATGTGCATAGTTCACTTCTGTTTTCATTGGTTAATTATAATGGAAGAGGATGTGCCAGAGATTCTGCTAGGAAACTGGATAAAATTTGAGATACTTGAGGCTTTTTCCAAGTTCGTTCTCTGCTTGGAACCATTACTTATAGTTGCCTTGGCCAGTGTTTGAGTTTAATTTATGACAACTGTCACTGAAGAACATTTGCTTTGCATAAAGTTTATGTAATTTTAGAAACTGAGATGTGCTGTAAGATCCTAGAAAGGGGACTGTCTTTTTTTCTTTTTGGTGCAAAATACGGAGATTTAATCCGATCGTATGTATGTTCAGAGAGTTGAGATTTGAAGCTTAACATTTCAGACTTGTAGGCCCCTGAATATTTGAATTTTCTGTTCCATTTGGAAAGTTTGTATCTAAGTATTGTCTTAATCTACAAAGCAGTCGAGAGTTTTCCACTTATACCAAAAGCAAATAATTAGGAAACAGTATTCTAATATTCAAAGTAATTTAATGTTAGCTAAGTATTGGTAGAAAGGTTTCTTTGCTGTATCTATCAGCTCCAGGGCCTACTTTGATTGCTTAGGTGAAAGCTAAACTTATCCTCTCTGATCTGTTAGTTAAGGATGGCAGCACTGCTAAGACCAAAGGTCTGAGAGCCAAGCATTCTGTCTCCAGAGTGTAAGTGCATCTGTATGAATGCATTTACCTCTGGTATCAGTGAATAACATACGGAAGGACTGTCTCATTAAAAGTAAAGGTAGTTGGAAAGAGCAGAGTTGTGAACTGTTATGAGCAGAAACGTGAATTATTAAAGCAAGAGAAAGCTCACAGTGGCATAATGTCACTAACAATTAATTGCTAGTTTTTCTGGAAACGCAAAGAAATGGAAAAGAAATTTTTGTAATGTCAGACTTTGCCATCTTGTTAATGATGTGATGCCTTTAGGCCTTGTGCCAAAATTGCTTTTTGTTTTCTTTCAAGAACAGAGCATGCATCTTGTAAGTCTTTCCAGTCCACTGTATGTTAAAATAGTGAATGATGGAAGAATTTACCATATTTGTACCTATTCAATCAGAAGTTATTTCGAGATTGTGTGTAAATATTTTAAAACAGTCTCAATGACATATGGATTTAGAGAACTTGGAAGGGTTGTGTGACTGGTAGTTGTGTTGTTTGGAAACTCAAGGTGTTGAACATTTGTGGTCCATCTGCTTATCTGTTTTCTTCAGAATAACAATTTTGATAGCGTAGATCACTTTGCCTTTTCTTCAGGAAGAGTAAATGAAGTTAAAAGATAGCAAATGTGAAAAAAATAATTAAAAAAAGGTCGATATCTAATCATCTTGAGTCACTGTTACTACAGAAATCTTTTGTCATGGAATGTGGTCACACCCGTTTAGAATGCTTTTCCAAAAATTATTTTCTGAACCTGTTGGACTGATGTTTATCTCCCAAATCACTGATTTTTTTGCAGTGCTTAAAACAACTAAACTGCTAGCAAACAGAGAGGAGTGTCTGAGAAGCTAAACATCTCACATCCTTTTCTTCCCCGATTTATTTGCCAGAGGGTGAGCTAGCAGACCTCTAACCAAGCTTATGTACTGAGGCTAGGACATATTCGATATCATAATGCTGGCAAGCTTCTGACTTCTGTGAGCACTGAGCTGAGTTTGAGCAGTGTAGAGTTGCTAGGAAAGGGAGATGGAGTATAGTGGTAGCAGAGAGAAATGATTGCTAGAGCAAGTTGATTTGGTCTTAATTACATGTTTAATTATGTATTTCTGTGATTGTTTCTGTGGAGTTGGACTGAATTGTCCAATACAGCCCTGGGTTTGTGCACAACTGATGTTTTGCTTTTAGCTGTTGAGGGCAGTGAACACAGCTTGTTCTGTTCACAGATGCAAAGCATGTTGCAAAGTCCAGGTCTCTGATTCGCTTGCTCAGTTGCAGGGATGATGAAAATAATGTAATACCTATCAGCTACAGTTTGGGCTGTCATTTATTTTAAATCATTCACAGTGAATACACACGTACTCCTGCCCTCCAGAGCTTATTATAGCTCTGAGTGCAATCTTGAAGGTGAAATGGAGGTGAAAGCTGACTTAATAAATGCTGTAGAAAGTTGGCAAAGGAGGGGGAGAGGCTTCAGTTTATTAAACAGCCTCATCATAGATGGTCAGGAACTTTGTTCAGCTAATTTACTTGCGTTGCTCTTCTAGTACAGCTTTTGGTGGCTTGGGTATCTGTTTCACTTGAGGGCAAGGGGTACAAAGCCTCAGCTTTTGTTCTGGAGTCTATGAAGAAAATTTCTCAAGTGTTGTGCTTTTGTTCACATTTGGTTTCAATTTCAGAAAGCAGCTTTAATTTTAGTAGAATAAATTGTAGATGGTCAACCAGCTGTAGATAGTTGGTGTATCATTATGTGCTCACTATGCAAATTCTGTCCACTTACATTCCCCAGAGGTCCATTCTGCAAAATAGAGCTTGGAGGCTATATCTAGGTAGTGTTTTGTAACTGTCCATATGAAATGGATTAAAGGAGTGGTGCTGTCTGCTTGGAAGGTTTCTTTTTCTAAGACTGATACATTTGAGATTTACCTAGCTGAAACATTCTAGAAATTTACCATTGCTGTGTAAACATCTGTCATTGCAACTTCCTTGCCCAAGTTGGTTGCTCTATAAAAGTTCCTGGCTAGAGCTCTCGTGCCACATACATCTTGATTAGAGGCGTGCTTTTGACTATCCTGCTGCTATTGCTTCAGGCAACTGAGACCGAGGGCTTGGAATGTACTGACAGAAAGCAATTCCAAGCTTAAAGTAGCCAACCTCTTTGGAAAATTACCTCATAAAAATGGCATGTAATCTAGCAGAATGGGCAAGAAATCACCTCCCTTTTAAACACAGGCAAGCCTGTTCTTCTCACATCTGTGGTCCAAGGCAAAAGAGTATTCCAGTGTAGGATGTGCTGTAGATATGCATGTACTCTAAAGGATACTGTAGATACCTGGATGTGACAAGTTTTCTTGTGTTGCATCTACTAAGACAGACTCATAGATATAATGGCCTTTGTATTTTAAATAAGGAGTGGATTTCAGTCATTACTAAAGTAGTAGAAAACTGCCTATACTGAGCACATGGACTTTGGAGCCCAGACAGTGAGATACAGGAGAATCTCAGAGGAATGTTCATAAGAAGCTGAAAGTTTTATCTCATTTGCTTAAATGATTGCAACAAACACACATCCATGATCAAACCAGTAGTTGCACAGCTTTAGAAAAAGACAGTAGTAAAAATAGACAACTTAAAATTAGTATTAAAAGAAAAAGAAAGTATTTTGGAGAAATGTGAATACAACCACTAAAAGCTGTTCATAATGATTGAGATGGAAATATCTTGCCAGTTTCTGTGACAACGTAGCATGCATGAGAGGTTTTTCCATGTTTGTAGGTATTTGGAAAAGCAACAGAGACTTTCTGAGCTTTCACTCAAGAATGAACTGTTGTTCATTCCAAGCCTTCCCTTGCATCCTGTATTCAGGATTGTGTCCGTTTATTGGCACCCTAGAAAACTTGTTACTTGCTGCTCAGGGGCTGAGAGAATGATTTGAATATTAACTCAACAGGAGATTGAATTTTTGATTTGGAAACTTAAGTAAAAATATTCTGAGCTCAGAACAGCGACAACAAGTCTAGTTTTGTGAAGCCTTACACTGGAGCTATGGATTTCTATGCATATCATAAGAGTTTCGTTCCAGTGGCATATATAAAAAAGCAAAGGAACCAGGAACGTTCAATCACAGTGAGGCTTTCATTCCCTTCACGTTAACAAAGCAAACTTTAGCTGTTAGCATGGCTCCATGCAGCAGTGGAGAAAGAACTGCCTTGGGGGACTGTGTAAACATGCAATACAAAGCCAGCAGTGCAAACGAATGGAAAACTGACACGTGCTTCGCGTGATGATGGATTGATGCTAGCAGGAAATGCTTTCCTTGTGTGGAGCTTTTTACTTCCCAGGGAAGCATTGTGATTAACTGATTGTTTTGAAAGTGTCAAGCATTCTTGAGATGGCAGTAAAAATGAAACAAGCAAGCTCTGGCAATCATTTTGCATATTGCAGGCCTACTATTGAAACGTATGACTAGGATGGGAAAGAGCAAATGTGTCATTTTTAATGACACTCTAGAAATGGATGCTGTTAATTCTTAGGGGCACAGATTTCCACTTTGCTAAAACTGACCTGTTAATGCTTTCGAAGACTACTTGAAGTTTGCTTTTGCAGATCCCTTTTAAGTGTTCGTTGTCATCTTATTTTCCAGGGCAGTGTCTCGAGTCCGTAAGTCCTGAGTATATATGGGAAGAAATTGTTACCCAGCTCTAAATGTAGATAGAGCCATGTAAATAACTTCTTAATCTTATGAGCTGTTACCAAACTTGTCTGTCTCCCGGAAGCAGAAGAATGACTTAGAACTGCATATACTGAAGTGTTACAGATTTTCCAAGGAATGATCTTTTCCCACAGTTTTATCCACAGTGGTATCAAAAGAGACCATCCATGTGAAGTTTGGTAGGCAAGTCTTTTGGAAGAGGAGTCTTTATCCTTTTTACACTTAAGTTATCTGTTCAAGCATCCGTTCAAAGTTTCCAAATTTTATTTCCACTGATGTTTAAATAGTTGAGCTGAATATGGCTGGTAGGAGCTTGTTGTGGAATGATTCCTGCCAGTGTAACTATAGCAACATAATGATGACAGTACATAAATGCAGTGTGAGGAAGATAGAGGGTGGACTCTTAAATTCTTTTGTACTTGGTTTAAATACTGTTTCATATTTCAAGTATTGACCTAACATTTGTTCGTTTAAAGTTCTCATGCATTTTAAACTGAGGTTTCAAATGTAGGATGTTGCACAAGTCCCAGGTAGGTAAGCTTATTTGGACATTATAGTGAGCGTGATACTCTCTCAAACTTATTAGCAAGAATGATTTCTTTTGCTAATGTTATTATAGTAAAACAGTACTCTTTCTAAAATGATACAGAAGAGATTTGATGTGTAATACTGTAAGTTTCCTGTGATACATCTATCCGTAGAGTAAAAGTATTCTAGATTTACAAATTCATTTTAGTAACTACAAATGATCTTGAAACTGTTTTGCTTTGTTCTGATTACAAACAACATAGAGTTGGACCTTATGGGCACAGTAAAGATGTAAAGTATTGCAGAGGGGAGAAGTGCAAGGACTTACTACAGAGCCTGTGTTGGGCACATGAACGTGGGAAGAGGAGATCTATCAGCTGAAAACTTGAGGGAAACTGAATTAATTAGGTATTGAAGAGAGAATGAGTATGTCTGAGCAAACCATAGGAGGTGAGTTGTGAGGGTCTACTTGTGGCCTGAAAATGGACAAGGTGAGGTTTAATGGGCAAGTTGCCTGGAACTGAGAGAAGTACTGAGAAGTAGAAAATAATATTGCCCAGCTAAATGAAAAGGAGAGCAAAAATAACTGAGTTGTCAATAAGAGGGAGTAGCATACGAGGGACAGTTGTCATGCTTAGACGTGGAGGATGTCAATGTATGAGTAATCTCAGAGTGAAAAACCCCATCATTATGGATATCTTGTCAATAAAAACGTCTTATTTACTGAAATACACATGCTCACTTTGAATAGCTGTGGCACAGCGTAGTTAAATTTTTTTGTTACCAGTGAAGGGGGTTAACTTCACGTTTTGTAATGCATTTTTTAATGACAGTGTATTCATACACATGCAGAAGCATGGAGAGGAATGCTGTGGTATTCGTACAGTGCAGTTTAGATGTTGCATGCATGGTTTGATGAATTGTGATATTCCTTTAAATTTCTTTTGAATTCATTTCACTGTGCTAAGTTCTGTTTTCACTAATTCCATGTAAAATTAAATTTATTTCAAATTCAGTGCTGTGCTTACTCTGACTATAGTCTTCAACAGTGGCACTGAGAGGAGGTGCTTTCTTGAATACTCGTTCTGTGTGGTCGGTCAGTCTGGCTAAGGCTTTGTGCTAGTTTACATCTCTGCTTGTATTTTCAGTTCAAATCCACCCCGAGTAAGAATGTGTCAGTCGTGGGCTGGATGGTGATGATGGCTGATGACCCTGAACATCCAGATCTCTTCTTATTGACAGATTCTGAGAAAGGTAGGCAGCACACACACCAAGAGCACAGTGCTTCCCAGAATAAAAACTGGTTTTGTTGAGATTTACCTGAGTACTTTAGTCTTCCTTCATTAAATTCTAGGTACTGTCCAAACTAACAACTTGTGTTTTCATTTTAAGTATTCACCTTCATTCTTTCAAACTCTATTTAGTGTAGCCATTCAGAGGCATTTTCACACACATGGAAACGTAAGTAGCAATGAGATGAGTTTGCTATTCAGCAAACACCAGATGCTTGACCAGGCCCCTCTCCCCTCCAAGAGAAAAATAAACCACAAAGCAAAACAGCTATTCAAATGCAGTGCCATTGCCAGAAAAAACACTGAAGTTCACTATTTGCACTGAGAAGCCAGAAGGGGGAATAAATAAATAATTTTATTCCATCATAGTGAGTGCCTTGGTTTCAGTTTAAACTGAATTGTTCTTTCTCTATAGTACTTCAGACCATGCTCAAAGAGCATTACGAGCAGTTGTGATAAAGGAGCTCGACATTCCTCGTTTTGTTTACCCTCAGTCTGAGTACGTTTTATTTCTGAGTGTCTATTCTTGTTAAGGTTGTCAGCTTCAACTCAGCAACGGCAGCATGAAACATTTTTGCAATACTTGGCCTTTCTGAATCCAAGTAAGCACTGTCTGACATGAGATAACAGAAAATGATAGTCTATCAGGTCAATATATTTAGGAACGATTTTCAAATGTAGCTTTCTAGAGTGCATTTCTGTGCTGCCCTGCACTCAATAAAAACATTGTGATGATATACCAAGTTGAAATAATGGCATTGAACAAAAACAAGTTTTTGTTATATAATTCTGAGAAATGTTTTGTTGTTTTTCTAGCTGACACTGGTGGTGTAATCTAAAATGTCCAAGTGGAAGACAGACAAACTGAGACTTCTTGCACTATGTCAAATTCTTTAAGCTCCTCCACATATGCCAGTCAAAGTGCAAGAGCTTATTTGTATTACATGTTTTCTTAGTGTTCAAATTTAGTTATTTGACTGTAGGTGTGGCTTAAGTGGAGTATTTGTTGTTTCCCCCCCTACCTTTCTCACTTAGGAAATTCATACAAATTTCAAGCTGGAAATAGAATGAATGCGATGCTCTGGTTTAAACATCTGAGTGCTGCCTGCCAAAGCAACAGACAACAGGTGAGTACAAGACACTGAGAAAGAAATAGCAGCTGTTAAAAACTCAGAGCTGACTGAGCTTCTGGAGGACCAAGCTATAATTGATGACTTCACATGAACAGCAATCTTCTCTGACCCACCTGGACATTGATTTCACCTGCTTATTGACTTGGCTTAGCTTTCCTCTTTTTCTCCTTTGAAAATGAATCCTCAGAGCTTCTGTGGTAATGAAGAATAATCTTGAGGCTACCTTAGAGCAATTTGGAAAGCTTGGAAATGGAAGAAATAATGAACAAGTCTCAGTCTCAGGCACAGTATTTTTGTCACTGCCTGTTTTAAAATGGCAATTTTATAGTTACATTGATTGTGTATATTTCTAAAACGTGAAGATTTAGTTCTGGTTATATTTAAAAGACTTTGGAAAGAAAAATAGAGTTTTCTTTTAGTCAAAAAGGAAAAAAAAAAAAAGTCTGTTCCAAGCCCTGCTAAATTCTGTTCCCCTATGTACTGATACTGACTTTTTCAACTGCTCAAGTGCACCTTTAAGTTAATGCTCTTTTCTTTGGATTCCTTCATTTCGTTCCACATCTGTTGGTTCCTGAAGCAAGAGTATTGCTGAACTGGTCTGCTTCTACATGTATATGCGTAAGAATAAGGGGAAACTGAAGAACTTTCCAAATCCTTCAGTGTATTCTTGTTCAGTTCTGTTTCTGACAGAAATCTAAGGAATAAGAAGGTTGCAGAAATGTGTCTGAGACAGTGCAAAGGAGTGAAAATTGTGTTCCTGGCTCGAGAAGGTGGAAATAGTAGCAAGTAGTGGCAAGGAGTTTGCAGGAGCACAGTGACTGGCAGGCAGGCCCCAGAACTGCCTTCTTCTGACAGCTTTTATAAGGCTAAACAACACTCTTCAATGCAAACCTGACTAAAGCATTCAGCTCCTGGCTTATGCGAGAGCAGGAAGCTTTGGAGCTTTGGTTTAGCCTCCTGGGGAAAAGGTGATGGGAGTTTTTAAAACGGGGAAAAAAGAAGAGAGGGGTTGTGAAAAAAAACTGCCTCTAAAAGACCAGCAGCCTCAGTTGCTGTTCCTCATTGCATACTTTGTTTTCTGGTATGTCTGAGTGCTGCTGTAAGAAAAGCATTCTTGCAGCATTAGCTACTTCTGATGAGTCTCCCACAGAAGAAGCAGCACTTCCTGCAAACATTAGGCAATGAAGATTGGTTAATAAGCAAAATTGAGTTTTAAAAAACTTTTATGGAAAAAGAAATCCTTTAAATTATTTCTCCTGATCTTGATTTTACCCCCGACCACTGTGTTCCCTAGACAGGTGCCTTACAGATCTGTTTAAAACAGATCTTTGCTTATGGAGGGTATAACTGCATAAGACTGAATGTTTAACATGCTTTTGAAAGAGTATGGGCATTTACCAAATTGAATACTATTGGGAACTATTTTCATGTATATAATTTTTTCGTATATAATGATTTTTAATAGTGTAATTTTAACCCAGTTATCATTTCTGCTTCTGCAGGTAAATGCAAGGCAAGAAATAATCTGCTTCAAACCTGACCAGACTGTGCATTTATTGACAGTCGTCAGGAGTGCAGTGGCTCTTTAGTACCCTGAGTAAACAGGATTTGTTACTGTCAGGCAGATTCCTGATGAGGAAAATGGGGATGTAAGCTGTGTAATGCAAGCTACCTTTAACATTCATGAAAGGGAGTGATGTCTGCATCACACGTTCAGGTTTCCTATGGGAAAAGCCCAGCCAAGTGTTTATGCCTTGTTTTTGTAAATCAGCCCTAAAAATGCTGGAGGTCCTACATCAGTCACTGACCTGTGCCAAATATTTTTGAACTCATGGGGCTCGAGTGGGAAGGTTCTGCTTGTGTAGTTCAGTCCTGAGATTTATCATGTTAAAGTTGTTTTGCCAACAACTCGAAATCTTAAATTTCATCAGAGTTAATAAGATCTAAGGCCGTGTAGTAAAATTATAAGCAGTGCAGCAGTTTAGTCTTTTTGGGTTTCCTGCATTTTGTACAACTGTAAGTATACTTGTGCTGCTTTAATGATGCTTGCATTCCCAGCTTTTTCTCCTCCCCTCATTTCTTTGACAGAATGAGCATTACGATGTGTGTTTAAACAGGTTGAATCATCTGTGAGACATTAGGATGTAAGTAGCTACCTCCTAAGTAATATCAGCTATTTGTATTTTTGTTTTCAGGTTCCTGCCAACTTGATGACCTTTGAGTAGCAGGCTAATTCAAAACAAAACAGAACAACAACAACAAAAAAGAACAATTTGTACCATCTCATAAAAGAGAATGAGGTCCTGATGGAAGATGTGCCAGCTGCATTCTGTGCCAGAACAGAGCCTGTCAAGCTGATCTGAACTCTGGAGCCCTGAACAAAACAAGTAATGGCTGGGGATTAGGGTCCCCGGAATGAAAAATGGAGTTGTAACATGAATTGCCATGGACCATGCTTCGTTATATTCTCTGAACTGACCTGTGGAAACCACTGCCTTAAAGAGTGAAAGGAAAAACAACAATGAAACACCAAATAGTGTGTGTGAAACTTCTGGCGGTGCTGTGCTTGAGTTAAATAGATTGTAGCTTGTTTGAGTTTCTTTTAACTTTGTACTAATTTTGAAAATAACTCACCTTTTTAGGTATTCTTAAGGAAGCAAGTGAACTGGTATTTAAGAGTTGTGTCAAAAGCTATGTATGAACTGGGTAAAAGAGGTGCTGCACACTCTATAGAGATGTTGATTGGACTATACCAGGAGTTCTTGTGGCAGGCACACTGAGCCTGGAGCAATGTTAATTCTCTCAGCCCTACGAAGTATATGAAATAACCAATGCAAGTTTAAAGTAGCAGTGAACTTGCAAACTGTAGTACTGTATGGGAGCCACATTCCCTAGGAGCGGGCACTTACACACTAAGGATGCTTTTGGTGCATTGTTACCTAATTCCTGGTTAGAGCATAGTTCACGTGTTTCGGGTGCTTGGGGGTGTGTGTGAAAGACAAAACTTGAAAGCACTGTTGGCTCAGAACTGAGTGTTTTCTTCCCATTTGTTCCTACACGTCTCGGTCTCCTGCAGACAAAGGTTGAATGACAAAAAAAGACCACCAACAATACCAACATGTTGATGTTGTTCTTGGAGACGTTTTATTTCTCTGTTAATCAGCTAGGGACCACTGTCAGTGTATGGTGTTTCATAATATCACTTACAGTCTATATTTTAAAATGATAGAGGCACAATTTCAGGCTTTCATGATCTCATTTGGCAATAATTGATTTTACTATCTGTCTTGGTCAAAGTATGACATCGTGTGGTATTGACAATGTAGCCTGAAGTAGACCTTACATACCAGAAGCTCTTTTGATCTTCGGGCAAATAATTTATTAGGTAGGATACTACAAAGAGAAAAAAGATATGGGACTATCAAAGTTACATCCTTGGTGGGAATAATTCTTGGTCACTGAAATTACTCAGAAAAAAGTAATATGATTGTAAAAAGGGAAACATGCTTTATACATGTGTTTTATGCATAAAAACTTTGATTTTTACTTTGTTGGGGTTTCCTTGACATCACCTAGATAGCATTTCCTGGACGATTAGTCATCAGTTAATCTTCAAAAACACGATCTTTGTAAAGCGAGTAACCATTATGCAAAACATGACTCTGAGATATCAGAACTTTGAAGTCTGTGGAAAAATAGTAAATGTTTCATTGACGTTGTGGTGTAGTGGCCATAAATAAGCTTGCAGATTCCACCGTGAACACTCCTTTTTAAAAAGAAACAAACTACCTACCAGTTTGTGGCAGAGTTCTCTGACTGTGTAATAAAGTTTTCTACTAGTAGTGATTATTTTGAAAATGTACAGTTTGTTTCTTGCATCAGAGTAGAAGCTTATGAAGTCACATTTTGCTCTCCCCAGAGGTAAATTAATCTCTTAGTGGAAATGATTAATTTCTGATTGCTAGGGGGAGAAAAAATAAGAGAAGGAGAATCCGGTCTTGTAGTTAACATCAAACCCAAAACCCACATGCTTGGTAACATGGAGTTAAATGGCAATAAGCTGGATTATGTTTCCAAAAATTGTTCTTGTGAATTGGCTCTTGGTAGAAAGAAAACAGTAGGAGGATATTTCTGTCAGTTACACCACAAGCAGTGTGGGAATTTGTGTCCCTCTGCAACTTTTTTTTTTTCCCTGCTTTGGGGAATGAACAGTCCGTTCTGATCCTGAAGCCCTGTATTTTGAAAAGGGGTTCCTTGTGCTGAGTCCCTCTTCAATTCACACATACCCAAGTTAACCCATGTTGGATGTATAGAGAAGATGACATCTTTGTAGCCAGCAGTGTTACTGTAGTAGACTTTGCACAGCATCAGTTTGCGTTCTTCATTTTAAAAATTATTTAATGTGTGTTTTCTTCTTCTCAACAGCTAGATGTTTTGATTTTTTTTAGCAGCGTGTGTCCTTTTTTAAACATTGTGGATAACAGCCCGTGGATTTTGAATGTTGAAATAAGCTCTTAGAGAGTCATTGCAGCATAACTGCATCTGCTCTTCAGTCAGTGAAAGGAAGCGTGCATCTGGGAGCTGCAGCCTGACATCACACAGCTTGTCTAAAGACAGAGCCAGGTCTGAAGGTGTCATTTATTATTGGGTTTTTGTTTGTTCCAGCTGTTTTGAATTAGGGCTTTGTGGTAAGAGGATAGTGGGGGAAAAACAGTTCGCAAATCATCGCTTAATGAATTGTTGTTACCAGTTGTAATTGTCCTTAAGCCTCCTACTGTCTTTGGTTTTCTTCCCTCAGATAATGTTATTTTCAGTGGGAATACAGTGGGAGTAGTTGCTTAAAATATGCAGCTGCCATAATTGGAGTGATTAATGACAGCACAGAAAGCATTACTGGCACTTGTTGCAATGAGCAGTTCAGTACTTTCCTATGGTTGTTCTCATCTTTGTTCAACTGGCTTTACAGGGCAGCACAGCTACTGAAATGTTACAGACTTTGACATGCATGGTGCTCAGGAAGAGGTGGTGGTTTGGTTCCCTGAGGGAAAGCTGCCTCAGCTAAACTTCAGTGGGACTTGGATGAGTCAAATACACTATGAAGAACACAGTAATGTTTTTTGGTTTTGCTTTGTTTTTTTCTTCATGGTTTAAAAATAAAGAAGGTTAAAAATTGAGTTAAAATCAGTGCTTAGAAAGCAGGGGCAGCAGCAAGGTCCTGGTATTCAGGTAAGACTGTTATCTAAACTATTTCAGTTAGCTGACAGTTTGTGTGTTTTGTAATACTCTGTTTCTTTTGTTAATGACTGATGACGCTCATATTTGTCACTTTAATTCCACAATACTTTGATTTAGAAATTAAAGACATCCCTTACAGTACCTTGATTGCAAGCATGTGAATGAACAATACTGAGCGTAGATCCTCATGGCAAGGCTTCCCTGTAACTGTGAGTCACCTGCTGAGCACTGACTGCTTTGTCAGGGGACATTGAGCAATGGGGAGCTGCTTGGTGAAATTGGTGCAATGCTTTAGAAATCCACAATTGCCCTCAGTACTGATTTTTGATTACTTACTGCTGACTGTTATCTTTCTGACTTCATTTGCTGGTTTTTACAAACCCGACTACTGTTTCAGTATTCTTTGAAAGCGAATAAGGAGGTTCAGTTTTGAAAAACACTGATAATTCGAGTAAATAGAGCTCTTCTTTGACACGTATTTCATTCTGCAGGCATTTCATGGCACAGGCACATTGCTCAAGCTGCTAAGATTCATTCAGTATTTAGGTACCAGTGGTGAGCATTGCAGCTACAAACACTACAGGAATGCGTGTAAATACTTAATAATCTTTGGCACTCAACTTTGGAATTGTGTTACTGTTAGCTTTTTAAAATGACTGTTAAAATCATGTCCTACGTGAGAGAAAGACCCGATCAGGAAGCTAGCAGCAGACGTTTTGCATCTCAGCAGCTTGCACGTTGGGCAGCCCCCAGTGATGCTGTTGTAGCCTGTTGCTTGAGGAACTGGGGTCTCTTTTGGGGGATCAGCTGATTGACTTTCCTCCCCCAAATTCATCTGCGGAGTGCTTGCACTTTTACCCAGAAAAACGTTTAAAGAAATAGACTTTCTTGGTGTTAAGAAAGTAAGCAGCATAAAAGAGCACAGCAGGATTGTATTAGCCATCTCTTCCTCACTGGGTTTCAGTGTCTTGCCTCTTTTAGTTGCGTTTCTATGTTTTCAGCAGTACAGTCCTCTTCTGTGAGATATAACAAATGTTAAAGGGAAATGCTTTCCGTTCCAGCAGAAGTAATTGCAGCTTTTTGTGCTGCTAAGGCCCTCTAGGTTAGGTCCCTTTAGATAGACAGCAAATCCATCTTGTAGCTTTGGATTAACTTTAGCAAATCTTATCCAAATCAAGGTAAATCACGGGATGTCATTTCTTACAGCTCTGCTAGCAGCATTTTTCTTTTTCTGCTTTTGTTTTTTTTTATGCTAAGTCAGTAGTTTTCTCCATGGCTGGTTGTAGTGTGCTGCCTATTAAAGCATCAAGACACCAGTGCTGGTACTGAATCACATCAGCTAACTGCCTGTCCTACCTACAGGGTCAGTTTTAAAAGCATTGTTATTATCTACATATTGCCCTTTTTCTATCATTTTTTCCTCCCAAGATGGCTTGTGGGTAAGTTGATGGGGATGGGAAAGTTACAGCTGAAGGAGCTGTGTGAATGGGCATAAAATTTGTTTGTAGGGATTATTCTCTTTTTAAAATGGTCATTCTAATTTGTTATGCATCAAAAGGAGGGTGAGTGTTTGGGTTAAAGGAGGACGTTGATCAGTGCCTTATTATTAACTTGAATACTGATCCTGTTCCTTCAGTGCTGCAAGTACCATGGCAGCAGACTTGTGTGCAGTGTCCTTGATGTTATAACGAGTAACATTCCTTACAGTCATTGTTTCTGCAGAAGAATTTAGCTGCTTTGGTCAGTGTAAAACAGTTGTGGCTTGAGTTGCTGTAGTATTTCTTCTGTCACTGAAGGATCTCTGCTTAGGAGAAATGCAGCAGTGTTTGGTGGTGCAGCTTTTATCAGAGGTAGCTCAGAGTTCCTTAAAATTAATTTATTTTTATTTGGTATGTGTCTGAATGGATGTAATAGTGGAGAAAGAAACCTGAAGAGGATTGTCTGAGTCGTGGCCTGGAACATACAAGCTTAAGAGCTCATGTGTATAGAAATGAGCATGCTTCTCTGTCCCATTCCATTTGATTTAAACACTGAAGGCTGTAATTATGAGGGGATTTATTTCTTACAAGCTTTTTGTTAACATAAAAACTACAGGAAAAAATGTCCGGGGGAAGAGAAGGCTGAATAAAATCCATCTGATTCTTTCATAATGGCCTATAATCTCAGTTATGTGTATTATGCTTCTAGTGCCAACACGAGGTAGAGAGGAACTATCCTTTACTGAAACAACTGCTGCAGATTGTTTTAGTAGCAAGACTTTACAGGCATCAGAAGGGGAAATGGAAGAATATGTTGTTCTTGGTCAATTAAATGCTATTTTTCTGTGTCTCTGGGATGCGTCCTTGATAAAAAAAAAAAAAAAAAAAACNNNNAAAAAAAAAAAAAAAAAAAAAAAACCATGGCAGTTTCCCTGTTGGAAAGGGAAGGAGAGTATGAAATTTTGTCTTACTCTTTCCAAACATTTTTGGAGATGGCAGAATGAGTCGGTGAAGAAGGGAGAAAAGCCAAATCACTTCGTGTAGCTCCGTGTATTGAAGAAGGGAGCTGACAAGTTTTCTTGTAATGAACTGAAATTCCTGCTGGTGCTGGTCATGGCGTGGTTGTGGCTGCAAGCCTGATCTTCCTCTTGAATTGCTTAAAGCCCCGTGAATATTCTGTTTCCCTTTTGTGTTTGCTTAGCGTGTTATTCTTCTTTCTTTGGATAAGTTCTGATCTTGAAATGTGTCTCTTGAACAAATCTCTTATCATTCCAAAGCCGTTAGCAGGTAAAACAGAAAAGCAGTGTGATTTGATGAAATCAGTGTTGACAGGGAGGGTTCGTGTTTGCCCTGCATACAGGCACCTCCAGCTCTGTGTGCACAGGAACGTATCCATTAAGCACTGCTGTACTCAATGTGAAAAGCACCAGGAATCATATCGATGTTTTATAATAAACCTTTAAGGACCAACTGGAAGGGGGATCAGGGCTGTCAAGCAGTAAACACAGCCATCTGTGATGCTCCCTGCTGGAAGGCGTTGCAGTGATAGAGCGATTGCACTATGATCTCATGGAGTGATGTGCAGTTTGGCTGCCCTCTAGCCTTTTTTCTTTGACATTTTTAATACTTCGTGTGTGCGCGCGCGCGTGTGTGTGTGTGTGTGTGGAAACTTGTGTGTTTGCATAAGCTAGTTCAAATGAATTGAAGTACAGGTTTCAAAAGTCTTTCCTACTGAAATAAACGATTTAAAAGACGGCCTGTGTCTGAAGTTTTGATTTCTCTTGCCAAAAACTGCGTGGATGCGGCCACCATATTTTGCTGCCTGGAACTTGGATGTCTTTTGGAGTGACGCTGACATAAGCTGGAGTTGGTGGAGCTCTTCTTGGTGAACTCCTGGAATATAGCAAGTGAATGTTCCACTATCAGCCAGTACAAAAGCATCCCATAAGACAGCAGCAAAATACAGCTCATTGAAGAGACTTGTGCTGCTTTTGTTTTTAGGGATTGTTCACTTAAATGATGTGTTTTTCTCTCCATTGCAGTCCATCAGATTTTTCCTGCTCTCTGCACGTTTATAGGTGTGATAAATTAAGCTCGCCTGACACACATCTCAGGCAGATTGGTTTTTAACTTAAGGATGTGGAAGATGAATTAAAATGAAGAACAAATGAGCAGCAAGAAAGGGGTTGTTACTTTGTTAGCTTTTTGGTTGGTGTTTTCTCCACTTTCTCTGCCTTTTTATTCCCCCTAAGCCCTTCTAAGGGATCATGCAGCCCTCAGAGTGAAATGCTGTGGGGTCACTGCTTGTCAGATGGTGAGCCTTGGGCTCCTTTCCTCTTTGTCCTTACTGGAACAATTCATTTTAGACGTACACACAAAAGGAGCAGGGCTGAAGTAGATTTCTTTCTCCCTTTTGTCACTTAGAAATTATTGAAGAAATACTCTGAATCGTGTAAAAAGCAGGACAGAATTAATTTGTTGAATGCCTATTTTTCTCTTCTCGTTCCTTTTCAAAGCTTCCTCTGTTACTCGTGGATTTCTGGCAAGCAAGGTTTACTGATGAGCAGCTTTATTGAGGCTTCGTGTGCTGACTCCAGGCTCACAGGCAAAAGCAGCCTGGGGCTGCAAGCTGAAAGCCTCAGGTGCTTCTTGGGTCCAGTGCCTTTTCTGGGAGAAGACTGATTTTTCTGCCCTGTTCAGCTGCATCTCCCTTCACAACAACCTTTGTGATTCGAGGTCTGTCTCTCCTTTTAGATCCATCGTTTGTCTTTCATACATTATCTTAAATACATTTTTCTTAGGGGCTGAAGCATCTTTCTGCAGCTCCTGGTAGAAGTTGCAGGAGCAAGAGTTCTCTGGAGCAATTTTTCCTTTCAGGAAGCATGTCAAGGTCTCCTTTGGCCTCTTCCCTTTCTTATCTCTTGCAGACAGTGCCCATTATGCAGTGAG
The DNA here is from genome assembly GCA_013399175.1 of Odontophorus gujanensis. NCBI lineage: Eukaryota > Metazoa > Chordata > Aves > Galliformes > Odontophoridae > Odontophorus > Odontophorus gujanensis. The sequence continues at coordinate 193,975 of VXAB01008181.1, read as the reverse complement.
AGAGCAGGCTGGGGAGAGGCACTTGCTCCTTGCTTGCCAGCTGGAATGATTTTCTTCCTGGGTGTACTTTCAGCTCCCTTTCAGTGGGCATATATGCTGGTGAGTCAGTTGAATGACTTCTCCTTTTGAGACTGTGAGAAGCACACACTACTGCCATGGCTTCGTAACTTTATCTTCTTTTTTTTCCCTTTTTGCATGCGAAGGAGCTCAGGTGGAGGGAGGGAGAGGGCTCTGAGTGTGGGAGAAGTGGAGGAACCAGACCACAGCAAGGTAGTGCCAGAGGCATGGAATAACTGAGCTGAAAGTAGATCATCTTGTTGTATTAATCTCAGATTTTGTGAGTGAGAATGTTAGGTACCAGATGATATCCAGATGTAAGCAGATGATATTGTTCTGGCATGAACTGTGTGCCTTGATCGAGCAGTGGAAAGATGTGCTTTTATAACAGCAGATAAACTGCATGCAGAAGACTGAGTCCGTGCTTCTAGCTTGTAATGTTGTTTTCACTTAAACTGAGCATTATTACCAAAACTTGCATCCTCATAAGCCTAGTGTTTGTCTTTGTGCTAATATTTGCCTCTCAGTTCCCCAGTTTTTGTTCAGTTTAGAACTTAAGGAAAGTGTATTTTTTCAGATTTTATTTTTGTACAGTGAAACCCAAAATGAGCCCAGGCCATTTTAAAGCTACAGAGAGATCTCGTGCAAGAATACAGCCAGCATCATAGTGGTAATATCTTCCATTTTCTTTTAAGGCAGGAAAATACCTTACTTCCTTTACGGAAAAAAGGATAAGTTGAACTCTTGTAAGGTCAAATAATATAGCTAGGCATTTAGATATATGAAAACAGTATTGTGAGATAGTTTTAAAGCACTTTGCTACCAAGGATAACCTGTGGCTTACATGGCTCGCTGCATGGCCATACAGAAGTTGTTTAATGGTACAAGAGAAGCTCATTCTGTTGGCAGAACTCTATGGAAATGTTCTGAGCAATCATGGGGAGAGGGAGCTATTGCCTCACACAGGAGCAGACTCAGAGCAGTGGCTTAAAGGAAAATTTACAGTACAGTGAATAGCTCAGTGGCACTGTGCGATAGTACTGGGAAAGGCAGAAGCAAATCCTGAGTTTCCCATTATGCACTTGATTGAGCATAAACATGCTTGGAGGATTGTCCAGGTGGTGCTTGTAACTGTGATCTGAGACATTGCTTGGCTGTGGATATTTGGTGTTGACAAGAATTTTTGGAACTTTTGACTTGTGCCATATATCCAAAATATGATTATAGGAGGTTACCAAACTGAAGTCAGTCTCGCCTCACTAATCAATGCCCCATCAGACTGAAATCTCTTTATATCAGTGCTGCTGTTCTTCCAGTGCCTTACTGTTGATACCTGTACTGCTATGGAGTACATTTTAGCAAGGTAAGTGACTTCTGACAGTTAATGATTGGCTTATGCCCTGAAAGCATTATAGCTTGATTTTGTACAACAACATTTCATACAGCAGAAAAAGGGCTGTAATAAAATGTTCCTGCTCATCTCTTCATTTTCTTGACCTAATCCATTCAGATGTACATTAATGAAAAAATTTAAGCACTTTTGAAACAGAAATAGAATCTACATTGAAAAGTATGTTTAAAATAACCCTCCTCCAGAATTCTGCTTTTTGGAGTGGACTGTTTCAGAAATACGGATGACTGAAGAGATATTACAGAGAGATTAAAGCTGGGGAGAACTGTAGGGACTTCTCAGGTAACGTTTAAATAACAATAGAACAAAAAAAAGTGCACAGTAGCTCTCAATAACTCCACCTTCCATTGCAAAATTCATCTTCTAAAGGCTGAACAGCAACTGCATGGCAGTCATGGTCCTTGAGAGATCCAGCCATGCTCATTTATGAGGATCCATCACACAGAAGTCTGAGAGCTCAGTGTTCCCATAAAGCCTTTGGCGTTCCAGTTTGACTATGGAAGCAAGTTTCTGTTTGCAGAAATTGGTATTTGTGTGGTGGATGAGGGCAGGTAGCTCTAGGAGACTTCAAAGGTTGCAGAATACAGCAACTATTCCCAGAAGTGTATCATGTGGAGAGACCATGTTCAGCAGCACGTGCTGTGTTTGTATTTAATGTCTTTGATGTCAGCAAGTAAGAACTTGTTCCATTTTCATTTAATCTAGAGTCTTGCTTCCAGTAATGTCTGGACACTACAGTTACAGAGAAGGGATGATGTGTTCCTGGGGCCTCTTGCCTGCAGTGCCGTGTGCCACCAAAGCAGTAGATGAACTCTGTCACTGTCAACTGAAAGCAAGGTTGTATGTGAAGATCAGTGTGTGATGCTTACTTTAATATGAATCCCGAAGTTTGGGAAGTGGACAGAGAAATGAGGGGTGTGTTGCTTTCTGTTTCTGTTCAGAAAGAATGTTTTTCATAAAGGCTTTGAAGCTGTACATGTAAGATGATAATGAGCAGAACCAACGTGGCATGAACACACAAGCTTAGAGCCAATGTGAATTGTGCCCCAGGCTTGGTCTGAAATCATAGTTTACGTTTTGTCAAAGACATCTGCATATTATTACTTATTTTCAAGTGGATTACTTCTCTTTTTAGAAGTCACAGTAATGCCTAAACAAAAGGTTATTGCGAGCAGCTTTGTGTTTGTGAGGTGCTGCAATAAGGAAACTATTTGAGGATAAGTGTATTAGCTAGCTGGTTATTTGAGAATAACTGCTAGCCATTACACAGGGATATATCATGCTTGCTACTATGGTATCTTACAAATATTTACTAAACAACATCTTGCTTAAATCCTATTCCTTGTTATCCTTCCAGTTCCATTTGGCTGTATGGGAACTGCCAAACAAAGTGACCCGATGATGGCTGTAAGATGGGGAAGCTGTTGTGGTGCTGTACTGCCCCATTCTTAGATCTCAGCAAGGAGTTGGGCATCTGTTCTTACCGTGGGGTTCATTAACAGGTCTGAGTGCCCTACAGAAGGGATTGGTATTGGTCTGTCTTTTTGCCACGGAGGGAGAAACTGAGGCACAGTGGAGAAGAAGAAAGTGTTGCAGTAGTGCCAGGCTGGAGATTAAGCCAGCTCTGCTGAGATTTTATCCAATACTTTCCAGTGGGTCATAAATGCATAAAGTAATCAGGCAAGAACTTTGTCAGAGCACATCTGCTCCAGTGTTTCTGGTATAAGTACATCCGTTATCCCAATTAAATCATATGGTCGGGCACTGATGATGTGTGAAGGTAAAGCCATCAGTGGCCTGGCCGTGTCTTTCAGACAGACCAAGAAGAATGCTGGGCAAGCTAAATCCAGTTAATTTCTGGTGCTGCCAGGACTGGATATGGGTGTACGTGGAAGTGGAGCCCCGGGGATTTCAGTGGGGGCTCCATGCAGACAAAATGATCTCTTTCACTCAAGGAAGCTTATAATATCAGAACCACTGTAAGAAAACAGTCTCTGTACAAAGCTTACCGAGATGAAGGTTTTCCAATAGCATGTCAGTTAGCGTTCCCAAGAAGTGGTGCACCTAAGATTAATAACACATTTGGAGGAGGACTGTGAGATAGCCTGCTGCTCCTGTCATGTCTCCTGCCAGTCTCAGAAGGGTGGAGGTAAGTTGTGTTATCCTCTTGCTGTTCTGCTTGCATAAAAGTGGCCTGGGAAACACAGACCTCTTAATTCACCCCCATGCTTCAGGTGTTGTGATTGTTTTTGGTTTTTAAGAGTGAGAGGAGGTAACAGAAATTGCAGAAGGCTTATACATTCGTTTTCTGTAACAGTACTTTGTTTCCTTTTGGTCCTTGAAGTCCTTTCTCAGTGCTGGATATAAGCAGGCACACAGAGTGGGATTTTTCCCTGCTGCTGTGAGTGTTTATGAGCAGCTTCCAAAGGAGGCTTTTGTGGGGCACCAGATTGGTTTACCTTGGGCTCAGTGAGTCCTTCAGTTAGGCGTGTCTGCTTTAATATATTATTCTCCCTGTCATTTCTAGTTAGATAGTGACATCGAATGCTCTAATGATATCAACCGACTGCTTGTTCCTTCACTGTCATGTATTTGGGATGAAAACGTAGCAGGCAGTTAGATTGAAATAAAAATATCCTGCTGGCAAGGAAATACATTGAATTAAGTCAGTGCTGCTCTGAATGTTGGTAACTGTGGGTGATTTTTCATGGTTCATTCTGAAGAGCTACTGAGGCACCCAGCACTTCATATGTTAAAGCTAAATGGCTGTTTTCAAATTTATTTCCCAATTTTCTTTAGTGTTTCAAAAATGTATTACTCCCACATTGCAAAACTTGAAGAAGCTCTTTATCCATACCCTGGAACACAAGAAATGGAAAAGGAACATCTAAAGTAAGAGAAGATTGTCACATGAACAACGGTGTGTGCAAACTGGCTGTGAATAAAACATGTTCCATGCTGTCAGGGAGAGGGAAATTTTCTCTTAGAACTTCTCAAGGGAAGTATGGGGACCAAGCCCTCGGTGCTTTTTTGTGGGGCTTCCTCAGATCATGAAAGAAGCTATAAATGGCTCTGCAGTACCAAGAGACAGCACTTAGCCACGTGGGGAGTCTCTTCTGTGCAGCAGTCTTTTAGGAGCAGTCTCAGAGATTGTTAAATATTGAAGGAAATGTTAGCTTCAGAAAGTATTTTTTTAATTTAAATATAATAATAGTTGCAGTTTGTAAGAAGTAGAAAGCATTGGGTTCAGCTGCACTGAAGGGAGAGCTGTGCCTGGCTAGAACTCTTCCTGAGCTCTGCCTCCTTCTGGGAGCTCTTTGGGTATCCCAGATCTTTCTTAGGTTATGCCTTCTATTGAAATACGAGCTCTTAGGATGCGAATTTTCAAGATGAGATCTCTGCACATCAAAGAATTTGAGCTTTCAAAGAACTCCGGGCCTTTTGTTTACCTCAATTTTAATTGTAGGGATCAAAACTACTCAGAAAAGGTGAATTTACACAGCTTTTCCAAAGGTGGAATCTACTTGCTTTGTTTGTACTGGAAGATAGATCAGAGCTGCTAAACAGACATTTGGTGCATTGGTAATTATGAGCTGTGGAAGAGTATGGTTTTTTAGTTCTTCCTAAAAGATCAGGCTTAGATTTTAAAGTCTGAGCATATTTATTGTGGTAATGCAAACTGAAGTCATGTGAATCGAGAACCATAAGGGTTCCATTAGCACACATGGAAAGTAGGATTGGATCTGTAATTGCACTGACAGTGTGTCCCATTTAGGAGTATTACTTTATAGAAATTAAACGAAACTCTCAAGTGCCTTAACTTTTAGTTGACAGTGCCAGCACGCTTTAATTTCCATTAAACCTGAAGTTGCCACACTCGATTTTAAATGGAAATAGCGTTCTGCTGATGTCACTGGTAAGCTTTCTTTTCTCCCAGTAAAAATGTTTGTGATAGAGTGACTTCTTGGCAGGAAGTCCCTGAGAATGCATTCCTCTTGGTGATCTGCTGCTGCTTCAGATGAAAATTGCTATACCAGTCAGCTTGTGGGAAGATACAACTTTTCATTTTCTTTTTTTTTTAATTCTGTCCATTTAAACCCAACGTACAGTGCTAGATGTTGGAATCAAAGTGGTTTTTTTCTGCTTGGGAGCCTCTGGGAAGAGGTGTCTCATCTCAGTGCTCAAAGGCCGCTTCTCATTTGGTTGATTTTTTTAATATTTATTTATATGATATCTATCTTTTCTGTTGGAACGTGTTAACCACAAATTTGGGAAATCTCTCTTGTATCTCAGTCTTCTGTTTCTCTTGTTCCCTCTCCTGGCCTCAAAGCAGCATGGTGAGACCGTTCTGGAAAATACTTCTAGCTGTGGTTTCCAGCACAACAAGAAATGTTGCTAATCCTAGTTTAAAAAATCAAGTTTGGCTGATGCACAGCACTTTCTCAGTTGATTCCTTATTATTTAACACTTCTCTGCAGTTGAAGAGTCTTTTGTTCCCCCCCCCC